>JASAND010001243.1:0-157343 GCA_030248195.1 Trissonchulus latispiculum
ACTCCAACTTGAAATATATAGAATAATAGAAAAGTATGATGTCAAAATAGCACCTCCGACATAATCTCTTGAAAAATTTCAGAACCCCCAACAACCCCGTAAAAAATTTGAAACTAAATATGCATAATGCATAAAAATTTGACTAGTCAATAAACGGATAAATTTAAATAAATGGAAGATTGCTGGATCTAGAGTGTGTGCATATCCGTTCGTCTGGTTCGCTTACCCTACTCAACTACTGAACGCGCTGGCAATCTAATTAGTACCGTGAGTTTACTTCCGTAACAAAGTATGAAATTGACAACAAACTAAGATTTACATCCAAAGAAGAAAACGCAACTCAGAGCAAATAATACGTACAAAATAGAAAAACCAAGGACAATGGCATTAAATCGGGAACCCAAAAAGATAAAGAGGGACCGAAAACCAACGAAGCCCCATCAACGGGATAGCCCAGACCAAAGTAAACGGCTGAGAGAGAGAGAGAAAATGAAACCCAACCCCCCCCCCCCCCAGTAGAACCCGTAATCATTCGACTGCGAAAAACTATGCGCGCAAAACTCAACTTTTTGAGAATTAGCTAAGGAACCGAGGTCCCCACACGCGAGTACAATTTTAATTTACCGTTTGTGAAGATAGCACTCTCATTTTGAATAAATTTAGACGAAAATCGAGCGAAATATGACAAAATACTTCACAGTAGTTTCGGATCAAATCTCTCCAAAAAGTTAAGAACCCCCGATCAAAAAGTCAAACCAAACGTCGTTGTAGCTCAGACTTCTACAGAAAATGAAGAATCCCCTGAACACCAAGAACCCCCATGAAAATAAAGCTCCAAGAAAAACAAGTTGCCGATCAGAACGCATCAAAAAGTGACTTTATCTTGACATGGCCCACATTTTGTGCATTTCCAAATTTTTCAACTGTGTTAGATGTGGGAGGCTTGAAAATAATTAACTGAATTGTTCATGATTTTTACAGAACGCCGGTCCGCAGGTCCTAACGTTCGAGAAAATCAGTCAATCAGTCTTCGCAACTTCGCGTTGAGTTTTCTTGCAAAATCGAAAAGTTTTAGCCTAAAACCAAAAAACGTAGAAGTGCAAATTTCTAGTCTGCCAAAAATCTGTGGAACCCGTCCAGTAGTTTTCGAGAAATATTAAACGTATTTGCAAGGATTTTAAAGGGTCTTTTGCACATGCCTGCAAAATATCAGATGGCGAATCGTACTTTCCTACAGCTGGTTATATGTCGTGCTGTACTTCAGCAGTACTCTACTGCAGCGCAACCAGATGCAAACTATATTGTCAATGTACGTAGTTGCCATATTTTGAGCAAGTCTACACATCCAATTTCATATAATAAACCGTTTACAGTAAGTTTAGCCAGCGATCAATAAGTTGTTTGCTGCGTAACAGTACAGCACGATAGCTGCACCGCACACGCGCTGCGACTATGCTCATCCTGTTCAGCGACCCCGAAAATTCTTATATATATATATATATCCTTATATATCCTTATGCGTCACAGTAAATGGCCTTGGGACTTTGCAAGAAATCTGCCATTTGGACCCACCAAACTTGGACCGGCCGACTGAACGGTCCAGAATATGAATCAAGAATCGGGCTCCGTAATGCACTAGCCTGCCCTTCGTACTCTCTTAATGCAACAAACCGCGTGTCTCCACGTGCTCTATGCAGAACCCTGTAGACGTGACACAAGATTGTTTTTTGGCCAAAAACGTAATGATTCCACTTTTGACTGCAGCACTCAGGTGGCAGGCCAAGGCCCGGCCAGCGGAAGGAATACATAGCTTGATGCAGGTGAGACCATATGGGCATTCACAAATACTAAACAGAACCTTTCCGACTGGAAGCGTCCAGCATCTTAACATTTCCAAAACGCAAGTTGCCTTTTCAGCCGTGACTTTGCATTAAAAACAAACGGACCTACTTAGACCGGAATCGAAAAATTTGAACGTTGAAAATTTGACCAAAAACTTTTTTGCCACTTGTTGTACTCACCGATTCCAAAGCTACCGAACTTGCCAAGTCTCGTTTTGTGTCTTCTTGTCCTAGATGTGCTCGAACCAATCCCAAAAGGCCTCACAGCCTCTTTTACACCCACAATATAGGTGTCATTGTTGCGCCCCTACTAATTACACTGTGTGTTGACCCTACCTGAACGAGAGTTCTAATCTCACCTGACCCTTGTGGAAGCAAGTTTAGGTACCCTTTGTCAGAGCGATTTTTCTTAGGGGTAATTTTTGAAAACGACTTTCAAGCTGTTTTTGCCTATTCTTTAGAAAAAAACGGCAATTTTTAAGCTATAAACACGTTTTTCGGACGTTTTTTAGCTAAAAATAAGGACTTTTAAGTGAAAACTTCCGGCGAAGCCAGAAAATTTTTTTGGAAATTTTAGTCGTGAAACCTATTTTTTGGAGTTTATTTTCCTTCCGCCCCTTGTATGTCAATTTTTAGCACTTGTGGGCGAATTTCGCGACCCCTTGTAGATAAACATCTCGGCCGAGGAGGAAATTTCCCCCCACTCCCCCCCGCCATGTCCACCTGTGAGTGTTGACCAGATATGTGCAGGAGGGAAAGTTTGGAAGGTTGCCAAAAAAACCCATTTGTCTCAAGAAACCGAGTGCAATTCGGATTCTGGGGGGAGGACCCCTCTGGGGGGGTGTGAAGGGCCAGGGTTGCGAGGGGGTGAAACCCCCACCAACCCCCCCCCAACACCTCGTATGGTGTTGACCTTAACACACGTTTTAACGGGAAAGCTCCACTTCTCAGGATTGTTAGACGAAGTTATTCATACAGACAGATTTAGCCAGCTTTAATAGTTTGAGCTAGTCGTCAATTTTCTGTTCCTAACTTGCTTACACTCCGAACATAGAACTGTGTGTACAGCTAATGTCAACGTGTTCACAAAAATTCCAACGTCCATCCATTCTGGGCATTCTGGACATTATCATCTGTCCAGAGCTTTAAAACATTCGATTTCGTGTTCATTCATTTTGCCAAGTGGCTATAAGGAAACAAAGGTATTGTTTTAAGCTGCTAAGGTGCAACCTATAAAATGTGGTGCAGCAAGTTGTGAACTCACTTTCCTCGGCTATATGCCAAAATTGGGGGAGTTATCGTTATCCTGCAAATGGGAACCTGTGACAGCAAAACCAAAAAACAAGATTATGACGACCTGTAATTCCATAGTAAAAGCAATAAAATAACAATTGTTGTTGTGCCTTAAATTTTTGAGGCCTTTTAAGCAGTTAAAGCTGCCAGTTTAAACGTAGTTAGATTACTCATTTTTTAGTCGGTACGTGAACATCAATATTGAACATCATCAAATTTTATTCTGTCACTTGTTTGTTTTTAAGTTTCTGCAAAATTCAGGACGCTTTTGTTGATTTCCATAGACAGTATTTCAACCTGACATAGTTAACTGCATTTTTCATGTTTGCAAGACAAGCCGTTCTGTTGACTACCTCCAGAAAAACAAATTTTCCCCGGAAAGACTAAATTAAGCGATTTTTGGAATAAAGCGCAAATAACCGCAATCACTCGGATGGAAAATGTTCATCAATTTCGTTTTTTCGAGTTAGTTAACCCCGTTGTAAATAAATGTCACTGCACTGGATGATGATATTTTGCTGAGTCAGCGCAAGCAACCCATCTGTCACGCAAAATGTATTTACTCATCCAAATTGTGTGCTGTATAAACACAACCAGCAGTGGAGACGCTTTCCATTGTTATATAATAACAAAGTCAGGTCAAGTAGCTAGCTATTTTTTTTGACTGCAAGTGACTAATGAAACGTGAAATTTCAGAAATGAAAAGTGACGCAATGTTTGGTAAAATAGTTGAGGGGAAGGACTGCAGGGAGCAGCAGATCAACATATGATTGTTAAATCCCCGTCCAAGTATATCCGATGATGAGGTAGATTGGTAACGTATAGAATTAAATCCACAACTTCACTACTCGGACCGCCTTAAGAACTCCGATCTGAACTTGCTAACGAAATTTTGCAAACAAGCTCCACAAAATCTCGCTAGCATTAGCGTCAAGGGGTGGATCACCAATCCCAGAAAAGGAGGACAGTGCAGCGACTTTGAAGCGAGAGATCAGCAGAATACAGGTTAGCAAGTCTGTACCTCCGATATGTCTGGTCTACTACCTAGGCTGCTATATAATCAGGAATTAAATTAAAAGTTAGACTATAGCGGGCTTAATTGAACGAATGTAGAAAGCGTTAGGGATATATAAGTTATAGTCTTGAAATTAAAGAGTCATAGAGTCCTTATAAGTAGCCGAATCTAACCAGCAACAATAGAGGACAAGGTGAGTGTTTTGGATAAGATGGAAATTTTTTTCATGAAAGGAAAAACAACACCAAATTTGCGGGAGAAAACTGATTAGAAATAAATAGAATGATTTAAGCTAACTTGACAGAGGTAGATTTGAACGAGGGGTACCCACTAACTCATCGGTTCACTTTTGCTATAAATTAGCAAAAGCAAAAAGTAGAACCCAATTGAATAAACGCATCGCAGGACCCCAGATGTGACGTGAAGTAATAATTGAACAAATCCTTTGTTCTGGGCCCAATCAAAAATTAACCACACTCTTGTCTAATACATTTAAAACAATACGCGTGTTTATTTGGTACAAAATTAGATTATTTCTGTGTATTTATGCTGCGATCATCTGGATTAAATTCTTCAATATCGACTGGTTCTTTCTTCAACTTTTCTATATTCAAAGCTCCTCAACTTCAGCAACTAGTATTTTTGGTTCCAAATCAATAAGCTGATTGACTCCAAGATACCAATGAAGGAAGCTCAAAGCAAAGTCCCAAAAGCCCGCCAAAGTGGCCACCAAAAGGTTCCAGTCATAGGCCACAAACTCTTCCCAGTAAACAATTTCACTCGATATAAAGAAGATCACCTTGATCGTTCTGCTAAGCTGAGTAGCACTGGCCTGCACGGTCAACTCAATCTCTTCCCGCTGGCAGGGGCGCCAACACCCATCAGTGCAGCCACCTGTGCAGTCATCCATAGTCCAGGAAGGCTCCAGGTGTTGCACGAAACTGCAGCGGTCTTGCAGCCCTGTGTTCCATGCAGTTGTGGAACAGTTGTTGGCGCAATTCTGCTGTAGGTTGTTGCAGAAAAACCAGCAGGACGACCAAGACTGAAAGGCTGGATTGCACGACTGGTCGGCTTGCGAATGCAACTTTTTTGTTGTAGTCTTCACCTTGACAAAATATTGGCTTCCCCAACCATGACAGAAGGTATGAAATGTCATCAGGTCGTTTCCCACAACCAAGTAGTAGCACTGTAGCAGTGAGTGTGTGCAGAGAGCGTCATCGTTTTGAAGCAGTCGCAACTCCAATAACGTAACATCACTGCTATTGAACGAGCTAGAGTTCGTATAGTCAATTTCGTAGCAGAGATATAGGATGCAAACGGATCGGGTAGCAGTAAGAGACGGCCATTCGACTTCAATCACTTCAGAAGGACCAAGGATCAAGTATTCTAGCAACTTCGAAACATTTGCCAAGTCTTTTATTTCTAGCACAGATAAAACGTGTTCAGAGATTTCTTCATAGTTCGCTTTCAGATCATCTACACTGTACGATCTTTGGTTCATCCAAGGATAGTGAACCTTATCTAGGATAAACTCTTGCTGAACTTCAGACAGCTTCAGCGATTCCATTTGCGACGAGTTGAAGGGACAAGTTGGGATTATTCTGACTGGTGGATAGGCTTCCCGTCGTTCTACCTGAATTGCAACGGATATTCGATTATCCAAAAACATAAACACATTTCTCTGGACCTGGTATCCAAAAAAGAATGCTGCTGCTGTCACTAACGCAGTCCAGTATAGCTTGCCGAAAAATGTTGGCGAATCCGCAATAGCCGAAAATCCATGAATTACTGTCCGTTTGCAAAACTGATCAGTTCGACGACCTGAACCCATGTTTTCAGAGTTTGCAATTTAATCAATCAAATGCCTTGTGGTTGGCACGATGTAACGTGATCATAAATTAAGATTGAGTCAGAAAACCCAGTCCTCTGCAAAAGTGTTCTCTGTTTAAAGTAATTTAGCAAATGAAGTCTTTGAACTTTCAAATAAAAGGAAGGTTCTGTTGCCAGCAATTGTTAATGGATATTAAAAAATTGGCATAAATTGTCAACTGAATAACTCATAATTTTGTCATCTTATAGTTGTCGAAATAGTGGTCAAATACTCCAGATAAAAGCAGGACAAATTTAAAATTGATTTTAAAAACTAACTTGTGTGCTCAGGGGATCATTCAATAACTCAAATGTTACTGAAAGCTGGACAAGATTAAAAACACTTACGTAAACTTTGCATGAAAGGTGGTGACTACCCATGAAAATTTAAGGTATGGGTGAAGAAGGTATGGGGAGCTTTCAAGCCATCGCCTGTATATTTTTTAAATTTTGCACCGTTATCACAGAACATTCAATGGTCTGCCCCATCCTCATTCAATGTCTGTCGACTTTGATTACCGATTAAAAGTCTAGTTTTTCTTTACGCACTGCACACTTTCTGAGAATGTACGCTATTGGATAAAGTACATTCTCGGAATGTGTGTTAAGTGGTAAATGGACATTTTGAGAAAGGACGTTAATTGTTTAACGCACTTTCAGAAAATAACTTGAATCTAGTTAACTGATACCAACATTCTTAAAAAGTAGGTTGGAATTTAGCTAACATTCTGTTTAAACTAAAGAATCTAGTACCTCTAGAAGACTTCACTGTTTGAAAAACAAATTGAATACATATAACAATTATCGAAATTTCTATACGTACTGTTGCTTAAACTGCTCATCATTAATCAGATCAAATCATTGTTATATTATAAACATATATCAAGAAATAGGTATATGTTATCATTTATTTATATTTTATTATCAATTGTTTATTATTATGCTACTCTTTTGCACCTAAACTTTGTGGGGAGGAACGAGCTTAATAGTTTCAATACATTTGATTAGTCTTTAAGTGGCACCCAAAAGCAAGTTGAAGACTGTCTGCAGAAGGAAGAGTGAAGAATACACGCCTTAATGACCTTTGGATTTTTCTCCTCACAGGTTTTACTTCTTTAATATCTGGAGTTTAGAAAATTAGCAAACCCAGGAAAAAACGTAAAATTATCTTGAACTGCTTTCGGTGAATTCAAAATCATCTTGTCATCAATTAGATTTAAGCGGATTAAACCTAAAATTTAATTAATTTTGAACCTGGATTGAAAGCACTTCAAGTAGTCTTATGTTTTTCTGAAGTTTGTTAATTTTCTAAACCATTAATATTAAAAACGTAAAATCTGTACGGAGAGAATTGAAAAGGTTATTAAGACATGTGTAATGAAACTGGCTGAAGCCGCGGTTGAAAATCCGTTACACAGAGAGGCAGACAGCGAGAAGACGTGGGAGTCTACTCTTAGGTCTAAGGATCAAGCTAGCCTAGTGTGGGTCTAACCTAATCGAGACGGTCCGCCTGTTGGGTACGTGAGTTCACTAGTGCCTCAAGGTCCGTAGTTATCAAGGGGACAGTTACGATGCTCAACTGACACCCACGGGTCGGTACCAGGAGTTACTGCACAAACAAAGAGAACCTTAAAGTCTGAACAACCAGAAAATGCAAGACCAGGGCTCCGTATGCGGGCTTCCTTCGGGCTCACTATCAACAGTCCAAGCTTCAATCTCAGCACGGTCCCACGGCTGAGAACAGTTGCAATAGAATGTTACCTCCGAATGCTCAGGCTCAACTAGAGAACTACCCTCGTGAACTAGGAAAAGTATGCTAAAACCGTACTAATTGTGGCACTCTGGACACTGATGAAAAGGTAAATCGAGTCTGTTTTCGGCCTCGCTAATATCACTAAAATTACTAAGGTTTCCCTCGTCGTCTGCGTCACCGTAGACAAACTGAATAGGCTCCAGACTGATCTATTTCTCCTGATATCGTCGACTCAGCGGCTTCCTATCCAATCTAGTATCAACTACAACGACTTAATCCTAATTAACTATTTACTATGTCAAGTTACCTTAATATCAAACAGCGCAAACACACAAGATCAAGTACACTACAAATCTATTGCAAGAACTGATACGACAGGAATCCGTTCACCGCTTAGCGACTAAACCCAAAGCTATGATCAGTCACAGGTCCCTACTCCGAATCTTAGCAGAAGAACTAGAGCTGAAACCTAAGAAAATTGTGGTTAGATTAGTATTTTAACCTAGTGGTTGCCACACGTACACTCGCACACGCACTCACACAAGCAGTACTCGTTTCTTAGACTGCGAAGTGATTCGCAGTCACACAATGGTTTGGTTTCCGGGGTCGAGGGGGAAGTTCCCTATATGTACCTGAAAAGTGTGCACAAGTCCACCCGTTCCCGGTCACGAATGGTTACCAGCAATTCGCACCAGCAGAAAACCAATAACTCTTCTATCCTCTGCTAAGAGGACGACCTGTAAACTTTTAAATTTGAGAGCAAGCAAAAACAGAGCAGAACAAGGAACAGATAATTTGAGACAAAAGAATGGCAGACATGTTTGATAGCAAGAACAGTAAAAAGTTAATGATTCTGACAGAACTTCTTTTCTTCGGTAGATCAGACTTCGAACATCCAACCCACACTCCAGATCCCAATATGACAGTCCTAAGTCTATCTGTGCGTCCCTAAGCCAAAGAAGTGGCTCTCAGAAAAGTTCTAGACTCAAAGATAAATCTCAGCAACTGACGTTTGGCGGCTGAATTCCGAGTGATCCGGACAGAGCAGCAAGAAAAGGAGCAGGAGAGACCGATCGAAGGCAGAGGAGAAGAGAGGGTCCAGGGGTGATCCAGGATGGCTTCACTCACACTGGCAAATCAAAAGAGGCCAACGATCAGGAGACGGAGAGAGCAGGCTGATGTCCGGGAGACCTCTGACAGACAGGCGGATCCACGGGATCCAGGAACAGAACAGGAGGCGGAAACAGAGTAGCGAGAAGGCAGAGCAAGGCCGATCGGGTCCAGAAGAAACCCGCGCTAGAACTGAATCAAATGGGTTAAAACCTTTGTCGGTTTTAACCCGGGTTCAGCGATATTAACTGGATTTCACCCAGGACAAAGGGAAAGTTTGCTAATTTTAATTCGAAAGTACTACACTTAACCTGGATCAAAGGTTTGGAACAGAACTAGCGAGAACTTGTGAGTTTCGAAACGGTAACTGAACGAATAAATTCCTCTTTTAGGCATTGCCTCGAAAGTGAAAGAAAGGATTAGGTGAAAATTTTGTCTTTAAAACAGGAAAACGAGTAGAGGGGATTTCCGCTGGAAATCCCCCACCAATGACGTATCCTAGATTTCCTTCCCAGGAAATCTAGGGAAATCCAGCTAATATCTGCCGATATTAGCATACAAGCATGAAAGCAACGATAAAATTGTCAATCAATAGTCTAGGGCGGCGAGAGCCCGATTTCAACAATATCTTTGGAATAGGGGACTCGAGGTCCAATTAGGTCATCCTTTTTGACTCGCACTAACATAAATTAAGAAAATCCTAAAGGGGGATTGGGTTCGCTAGTCCTAAAGGGATAATTTATGAAAGCAGGCTTCTGAAGCCCAACCCGTTTTAGGCCAACCATCCCCCCCAGGGTACCCCAATCCCAACCTAGGGTCCGAGTGGGAGAAAACTTTTAGAGGAGGGTATCGTAGAAGGGGAGAGGCAGAACCTCTCCCAATAGAACAACTCGGGGGTGTCTGTGATTCTCTTCCCCCCAGCGTTTTACCCACGGACGAGAAAAAGAGACGACCATTCGTCAGTAACCCCGAATCACAGACTGGCTGGAGTTTGAAATTTTGCACTCAGGTTAACTTTGTTCCTCCTTGCAATCATCATTCGATGATTGGTCGCTTTCGTGATCGCAGTTTGTCATTGGCTGGTTCGAAAGGGAGGACTCCGCCTCCTTTCGAGTGTTTTCCTTGCTTTCCTTTGAATTTGCACCTGAGCAATTTATCACTCAGGTTACATAACTTTTTATGGCCCAAAGGCCGTTTTTCGAGTGGTCCAGAGTACCCTAAAACCCTGGGCCATAAACTTTTATTTCGTTTTTGTTCTGAAGCACCTTTGTCCTGAACTCCACTTCTATAGCTTCTGATATTGTTTGCAAAACAGATGAAGAGTCCAAAGGCAGACCGACAGGCGGACTAGGAAAACAAGGAAGAAGAAGAACTAGAGGAATAGTAATACGAACAGGGGGCCTAGAAGCCCAAGATGAAATAGAGCCGCACCTAAGCTAAACAAACTTCTACCTAGTTTAAAACTTAGCTAGAGTGCTGATATATCATGTTTGTTAACATTAATTGCTGACTTCTCTATTTCTTTCTTTTGGGGGTGACTTGTGCCTTAATTTTAAAGTTTAGAGGGGTTCCCCTCTGTCTAGCCTACATGAGTTACTCCTTAGTGAGGGAGATCCTTCAGAGACGTAGAAAAGGCAGAGCAGAAACTTCACACACATACACACGTTCAGAGACACTCAGGCTGGACCTTACACACTCACACAAACTCAGGGGAGGGGACCTGTGAATGAACCCCATATACTTGATGCTGCAGAATTGAAGGGGTTAAAATTAACTAATCTCAACCTCAATTAATGGTGAACGGATTCACTAATACAAATACTTAATAAAATTACAGTTACCATTATAAACTACAAGTTACTGTCAAGACAAAAGCTACACGCATTACATACTGAACTTTTTTGTGCCTTTTTAGTTTCAATTGCAAAAAGGAAGACGAAACTGTACAATTCCGGACTACATATTTTACAAAACCTGCTGTATAATTTACAATTAACACCTAACTATAATTTGTACGTAAGCAAGAGCAAACAAAGAAATACAACCATGATTCTATAACTAATAGATACAAACTTAGCTATCTGCAAATCAAAAGATTACATTGTTATTGTCTGTGTGCTTTCTTTGTTTAGGATGTAATTTTCAGTTGCGAGATTTGTAGGGTTTCTTGGAACTAGAGACCTGCGTTTTCAATTGTTCAAAAATTAGGAACTCCTGTTCGCGTCAGTTGAGGCGGACCCAGCCAGCAACAACTGATTTCAATTTGGCGCAGCAAATGGTCATCAGAAGCAGTCTCTAGTCCTTGCCCTCACCGTAACTTTTGATTGAAAGGTTTAAACGATTAAATTCGAACGTTTTCCGATAGCTGGCAATCGCACAAACCCAGACTTTTTGAATGAGCCCAATTCACTGAAAACAACTAGTGTGACACTAAGTTATGTGTAGCATATTCGTGATAGGTTTTATCATCAATCTGTTAAGCAAGAAACCTCCCTTTTTTACATCATTTCAGCCTTGTTTCTTGGGGAACAATCAACCAAATTTCGGAAGTTTTTTAGAAGGCAATTCAAAATCCCTTATTTTTTCCATTTTTTTTACACATGTCCTCTTTTCTCTTTCTTCTGCAAACAGTCATCAGCGTACCTAGTTGGGTCTCTGGGTGGGCGTTTTGATTTAGTCCTTTATACTTTGTTTTTGCGGTTTTTTGGGCGAATGGTTAGCCGACACGTATGCAGCCCACGGGCACTTCTCCCAAAGAGCAGTGATTTCTGGGCCGCTGAATACTGCTAACTAATGGTTTCAAGGCAAGTAAACTTGTGCTATGTTGTTGCTTTGGGGCAAATGAATACCTTGTTGTAGCGACGTTGTTCGTCAATTTCCTGCAAATCAAGGTCCTTAAAACGCCTCCACGTAAACGTACAAAAACAAACATACATAAAGTATAAACAGAAGCTAAATAATTTATTTGCTTTAAAATTTTGCCTAAGGCGAAACAACATAAACTCGTTTAGGAAAGTGTCTAATATGTACTTCCAATCATCTAAGTGACAATTAGCATCATGGCGTCAGCTAGTCCGGATAAATCCAGACTTTGCACAATTTCTGTTAACGGCAACCCGGATAACAGATCTCGTTTATCCACCACTATCTGACCGCGAGTCAGATCTCCCTTACATTCCACTTTGACCACATGCTTTTCGGAACGGAGCGCTATGTTAGGGCCTGAAACAAAATTCGGTTACCTACAGATAACAGGGGATTTGAGGAGAAATCCTTAAATATGTTGATTATATAAAAATTAATTATATTCTCAAAGATCCTAGCTTGTTTGATTTCAGTGAGTAAACCGCTTAGCTGACATGTCAACTTAATAAATGTGCAAAATTCTATGCGGTATTAAATGTTGGTTTATTTTCAAGTTGATTCTGTTAATTTTTTCCACTTAAAAAATTTCATCTTCAGCTAGATTTACATTGTCAGTTAAGATTTGCTGTTTTTCTGGTAAGGGTACGCGTATTGAATTTAGAACAAACGCTTTCAAATTATTATAACAATGATGATATTCTAATTCCCATGTCAAGACAAAGGTCATTCTTTGTTGAGTTTTGATCCCTATTTGTTTCTGCTGAAACTTTCACTTTTATGGGGCTTCCAGGTGCTCTGGGGTTTAAACTTTTTCTAATAAATTTGATCAAGGTATTATCTACATTTAATTTTTGTTAGGGGTCTTGGGGTGAGAGATTTGATATATAACTATAAAGCTTTAATTTTTGGTTAGATGTTCTAGGGGTTCTTGGAGGTTTTTAGCTTTTTCAGAGATTTAATCCACAACTGTGTAATTCTAGACACAAATTATGTGAAACTAATATTCTAGGAGTTCTAGGGCTTCAGAGTTGTTTGCAAACATGTGCACAAATTTTGTCAGTATTTCAGAGAAAAGCTTGGAGGACCCCCAAGAAGTATTCATCATTTAAGTTCTAAAAATTTATAATAATAATAATAATAATAATAATAATAATAATAATTCGTTATTAAAACAAGAGAACTCCGATACCTCCTTCCCAGATAATACATTAACTGTAGGCATTTATATACAGTGCAAAAAAGTTGCCTATGTATTTCGAAATAAACGTTGACTTGACTAATTATGCAGGTTTTAGCTCGGTAGTGTATGCCTAACTTTCTCCTCTCGTGCCTACTCCGAAAATGCCAAAATAAATTAAACTTAGAACACGATTCTTTACTCCAGAAATTACAAAATAACTCTAAACAACTCTTAGAATTACAAAGTTATAAATTCCGTACAAAAATATGCCAAGGACAATCGAATAGAGTTGTTAAAAATAATCTCAGCTGCCAACACAAGTACTGGGAACCCAAAGATCTTACTTAAAAATGTGACCAACACTGACTAACATCTATTGCCTACCCAGCAGTGACTCCATTTTTTGAAGCTATTGCTGTAGCTAACTTATGGATAACTTTAGCATTTGCCAGAAACTGCATACCAAAATCAGAAAGTCTCAAAGGAATATTTCACAACAGCTAAATATGATGACATTTTCTGAAGCTTGGTAAGCTAACATTAAAAACGGTAAATTGCACCACCACCGCGCACAGCATCTCTCACAGGCTAGTTACACAATCTTAAGGTGCATTTCCGTACTCTGCCTGCTAAAGAATCGTGATTCCGCTTTAAGCTGCATAAACGTACGTAAAGCAACGGCCATGGCAAACGGATCGCATGAATAATAGCCGCTACCCTTTCCCACTTCAATATTCCGTTTGACCCGACCGGCGATCAACCTTTGTACCAGGGCTCCTTTAGCACTGTTACTCGACACATACCCCTTTTTGTACCAGTCCTAAAATTAAAGAACAGTTTTCAGCAGACATTTAAGTTAAAATTAAATATAAATTAGGGTATTAGTGGAGCTACAATGAATTACATTTTTCTCTCAATGATCCTTAATGTAATTTAATTTAATCAATTCAAGTAACAAAAAGTTGTCATGGGAGGGTATCGAACCAGTGGTCTTAGGATATGAAGACGAGAATTCTCATCGTGATGCCGTAGATCTATAAATAAAACAGGGCCGGAAATTAATTACTTCTTAGTTTCTTATTCTATTGTGAAAGGTTGAAATCAGAATTGAAAGATATGAAGAAAAGTGTCCAATTATTTACGGCTACTAATTTAGTTATAAATTGTTAGTTAAATAGACCGTTTGCAACCGTTGAGTAAGCAAACATCTTTTAATTATGATTTTAGATATTTTGTAATCAGTACCCAAGACAGTGCTGACTTGAGACAGAGGTCATAGGTTATGACTTGTTTGGGACAGACAAATTCTTTCAGAACGATTGAGGCAGCCTCCGGGTCGTAGCCAAAGTTGAACTCAGCCGTCAGAAAGTCCTGACGATTCCCATGATCTAGAAATGAAAATTCGAATCGCATTTCAGCAGCACATTTACGAAGGTCGACAAATACGAATTTGCAAAAACATGATATCACTATATGGTTTCGGTAGAAATTTAAGTATACAGCCTTTCTTGGAGGAAGAGCAGTTTAGAATTAAATTCTGGTAAAATTTAGTTGAATTCTATTGGAAAATTGTTTCCTGACTCCGACAACGGGGAAATACCCCTCCAGTCGGTGATGTGTCTAACAAACTGTGCCAAAATGCCAAACATGAAACAGAGCAGACTAGGAGTTAGAAACCGGGCAAAAAGGCGGCACGTTTCTCGGCTTAAAGTTTAGATTTCCGGAAAATACTAAATCTAGTTACTACAAATGTTCGATGTTGTTTTCTGTTGAAATCGGCTGTTTCTGTAGGGGAATATTCTCACATCATAAGCATTGTTATCAGCACCACTGTTCTTTTAACAAACAACTAGCAGTTGAAACAATCAGCTAACAATCCTGTCACCAGTTCATTCGATTTAAATTTAAATTTAAATTCAAGTTTAGATCCTCCTCACACGACGTATCACCGCCCATCACAACCAGGCGCTTCAGACTGTTCGAAAACTGGGACCAAAGGCGCTGAGCCAGAGCCAGATTCGTCAGTGGGCCGGTTGTGACAATGGTGACTTCGGACGGATGGGATCGGATGTAGTCCACCAGAAAGACGGCCGCGGGATCCGACTGGATGGATGATCTATCTTCGATTGGGATCGTGTGGGCTATCCCACCGAATCCGTCCGACCCGTGAACCAGGGGTGAGGTTACTTCCTGCGCTCGGGATCCGCACAGGGGAAGATCTGAGCCTCTGTAGACGGGAACCTTAAAGCAAATAAAGGTAGCAGTTTGAAGAAAATTTTCGACTATTTTGACACTAGCGTTAGCACTATTTCGTCTTCCTAACCGAAAATACGGTTGTCGGTTTAGCTAGGTAGGTGTAAGTCTGAAGACTATTGACGGCTATTTGTTACTAGCATTAGTAATAGTTCGTTCTCCCAACCTGAAATACGGTTGCTACTTTTCGGTTTAGTTTGGTTTAGTTTAGTTAGACAAAATCGGTTTAGTCAACTGACGCTCTAAGGCACAGTCGAACCAAGCTTAAGGGGGGGTCGCTTTTTTTGGGCGATTTTTCGACCTTCTCCGAATTTGTTCATTTTTACAAATTTTGTACTCCCAATGGGTCCGCGAAACAAGACAAGTGCGTTTTGCGTAATATTGCTTCTATCGTTCTGTAGAGTCCTTCAAAGGTGACTCCGACATGTGTTAAACATAGGAAAGTGAAAAGTTAAGGTAAAGAAGATTGTGTCCAAAAAATTTTTCGCTATGTAAGAGACTCAGCTCTAAAATTTTGCACACTTGTTGATGACATAATGTAGAGTGCAGCGAGTTACTTTGGTGCACTTCTGTTCAGAATTAAAATTTTGGCAAATTCATAAAGACAGAATTTGTGAAAATTCCGAGTTTGGCTATTGGCCAAAATTCTAATTCTCAACAGAATTGCACCAAAGTAACTCGCTGCACTCTACATTATGTCCTTAACAAGTGTGCAAAATTTCAGAGCTGAGTCTCTTACACAGCGAAAAAAATTTTGGACACAAAGTTTTTACCTTAACTTTTTCATTTTCCTATGTTTAACACATGTCTAAGTCACCTTTGAAGGACTATACAGAACGATGGAAGCAATATTATGCAAAACGCACTTGTCTTGTTTCGCGGACCCATTGGGAGTACAAAATTTGTAAAAATGAACAAATTCGGAGAAGGTCGAAAAATCGCCCAAAAAAGCGACCCCCCCCCTTAAGCTTGAATTCGCTCCCAAGCTAATTCATCCCTGAATCACCTTTTTCTGGCACACTTTCAGCACTCGGAGCACATTATCCTGGACGTTATCCAGCTTCGTGTTACCACCAACACAAGTGATGGCTACCAAGTCCACG
Organism: Trissonchulus latispiculum; assembly: GCA_030248195.1. NCBI lineage: Eukaryota > Metazoa > Nematoda > Enoplea > Enoplida > Ironidae > Trissonchulus > Trissonchulus latispiculum. The sequence goes on from JASAND010001243.1 coordinate 16,283, forward strand.
CCCGGACTACTCAGTACCATCATTATCGCTTCGGCATCATCCACGCCGCAGTCGCAGTCAAGAATAAGCTTCATGCTAAAAAGTTTATGCCAGTTAGAATAATTAGCAAGAATAAGAATAAACAGCATAAAGATATTTTAATAAAATAAAATTAAAACAAAAAAGTTAAAATTAATGAAATTTAAATATTCTTGTCATAATCCTAACATAACCATTAATTTTATGCGTACGCTGGGTTCCTTAGACCATGTAACCGGTATATGTTCGTAGAATTATTGTAGATTAAAAGGCGAACCTTTTCAGATTTTTTGGAGTTAAAATTAAAATTAAACGAGGAATTTAATTAACATTGAATTGACCATTTGCAAAATACTTTGTTTCAGGAAATTGCCAATGAAGTGCCAAAAATTGACAGTCTAAGATTAGATGGTTGACCTTTTCTTGCCACAGGAGCTGTTAAATTTTGGGTCGCGACTTTTCACCTATGATTTCCTGTGTGTCCTGAGGATAGTAACCTTACGAGGGCTAGCAGCCCATAAGAGAGATGGGTCTTCCGGGATTGTATGCTTCACACCTATGTGCCATACTGATTGGCTAATGCAGATTGACCAAACAAAACGGATCATTTCAGTTTGGTCGCCATTCTCCTCCTTTTTATCCGTTTCATATGACTTGGTTCAAAGGTGGAAGCGAGGGCTCACCGAACGTAATATTTTATAAATGAAATAAATATGTACTTGACTAAAGCAAGAGTATAATAATAAGAGTATGCCACTAGGCAAGCTCTATGTTATCAGAGCAAAAACTATGCTCTGCACGCTAACGGCCCACCCCCCCCGCAAATCAGACCCTTCACTTCAAAGAATTTTGTGCGCTATGTTTTTGTTCTAAAGCTCAAAGCAGGCACAAAATTCGCGCACGCACTGCTTGTGTTTTTGAGCTTAAGCACATAAACATAGAGCGAGTGAGCGTACCCCCGTTTCGACTAGGTACTGATTTGCGGGGAGGGGGTCACTAGGGTCTGATTTGTGGGGGGGGGTGGGCCGTTAGCGTGCAGAGCATAGTTTTTGCTCTGATAACATAGAGCTTGCCTAGTGGCATACTCTTATTATTATGTACTCTTGACTAAAGTAAGACAATTTAAATAAACCAAGATTCATCACTCTCTTGTTCTGAATGAAACGAGCCAGTTTCAAAACTCTCCTTAATTCCAACCCTTTAAGTTTTAACACTCTCAATAAGTTGAAGCTACACTGCACTAGCAATATAGTGTAAAATGGATAGAAAACTAAACCTAAACTAAACCTATACAGTCTACTACAGCACTCGCCGGAATACCGTTACAAAACGGGACATATTGGATTCATACTTTTACTGACATGCTACAGTGTGCAATAAATAAATACTTATCAGCATGTAAAGTGCCTTTATTTAATGACCTGCTATTGTAAACATGCACTATCAAAAGCCGACTACAACTTTCGAAGCTGTATGTTGTGAACAAACCTTATAAGCTTTTATATTTCACAACGAAAACATCAACCCTGAGTAATTTCTTGACCAGACGGTTTGTTCTACTTATTCCTTGTGGAATTCTGCCTACTCGCCGTCAAAACTCAAACGTGGAAATATGCCTACTGCGTTCTGCAAAGCATAATTCTATTAGGTGTAAAAGGAATAGGCACAATTCGACTTTTGTGAATTTTGAGTAGGGACAATTCCACTTCTGCTGAGTTTGGAACTGCTGAACGGTTTCATCAAACGAGTAGGCACTATTCCACTAGACATAAGTGGAATTCACGAATCAGTCATGTTTTGTGGCATTTAAACTGGTGATGATGATGATGATGATGATGATGATCTATATATGTATGATCAGCTAAACTACGATTTTCAAAGCCTGTTTGTTAAATTCAGATACAGGGCTGACACTAACACCCAGCAACCACTTGGGTAGTTTCTAAAACAATGCCAGGTACGTCCACTTTAGATCTCTAAATAAAAACGTCAAAACTTTAGGAAAAATGGAAATGCCAAGGATCGAACCGGTGCCATGCCGTTTCAGAGTACGACGTGTTAACTACTACACCATAGCACCGTGTTCGATTACAATTCTCAATTACTGTTTTAATTTTTGTTAATTTGTTTGCTAGTTGGCTTGTATCTCTTTCTGCAAATCCGTTCGGACATTAACGGATTTGAGAACGCTGTTGTCACCGCCAGGATCCTCGGCTTATCACTTCCTTTTCTCACTCCTCTACCTTTTCTAATCACTGGCACGGCGATAATTGTTTTATTTAGCCCTAATGGTTTCCAGGCGCTTCAGAGACTCTTCTGTTAGGCTCAAAGCTAGGCCTGAACATTTTGAGGTTTCCACAACTCCTGTTGACTTTTATATATAACATATATGACACGTACACAAACTTCGCCTCGCCCTGATCGCCATGGGCAAGGTACGGTATCCAAATTTTCCAGAAATAGTTCTGACATATAGCGCTTTGATATCGTGTAAAATTATCCTTAGATCACTGTATACTTTTCTGTGCGATACAATCAAAGTTTAAAAAATTGGGTGTTGTAGGTGTATACGAGTGTAGGTGAACTAACGTCTAATGAGCTGTGGTTCACCAAATGAACCCAACTTTGCTCTAACTAATATTCTAAGTATCTGCCTTAACTTTTGTTAAAATGACGTGATTTCATTAATCGCTGCGTTCGCGCGTTACAATGTCGTGCCAACCCGTTCGTAGCCCCCAAGTAATTACATATTTCAAGCCATTAAATACTTGAATCTGCAACCTGCTCGACAAGTTTAGAGCAAAAGTAACGTAACGTAAAACAGCCTAAAGTAAGAACAATATTAACATTTCTGTTTTTAGTTCCATTTTCAGTTCAGAACTTATTGCGACACATGCTCATGTGGCGAAGGTGTTTCAATGAGGGGTGGGATATAGAATTTTCATACGTCTTTAAAATACACACATTTAACTTTGTAAAACTGAGTATTTTTGAGCAGCTAAGCCGTTTCCCTCCAGCCCTCATTGTCGAACTACTCTTATTTCATATCTGCACATTTAAGCACCGAAATTTCTAGGCCTAATTTACAGCTACCACTTTATTTCAGGAACGTGACTTCGTTTAGTTTTCTTTAAACATCATTACCGTTTTCTTGAAAAATTCAAGCAATTTCAATTGCTTACTTTTATGTAATGCAAAGGTGTCAGTTTGCTTGTGCAATTGGAGCATCAATTGACTATTTTCAAAACAAATTGCGGCAAAGAATACTTGATTACCACCCCAGACATGTTTTACTTCTTCAAACATCAATTCAAACAAGAAGACCCCTAAAAGGGGTGTGGTTCTGCGACTGAGCACGAGAATATATATGGAATGTATATAAATTGCAAATGCAACAGTAATGCGAGATTTCGAAAGTGTTGTTGCCCGGCCCGGAAAAGCCATTTCATTCCTCCAGCCGGCTATTGAACGGCCGGTTAACGACTTTTGTGGCTTACTACAATTTCCTCAACGTATCGACTTTATCATCCCGATACATTTTCATATGCTCATTTCCTGTTCTGGAACCCACGAGGCAGCCAGCCAGTCATTTTTGTTCTTAGATTCGTCTGCCGGGCCTCTGTCGACCGTGTTTTCAAAACGATTGCTGGTCAATAATACTGCCAATGTCTTTCTACGGGACAGGAAATTTTTAGTTTTTAAGTTTTAAGGATCACAGACTCAGTCGTATCGTCGTCGTGCCGTGATAGAGTGCTCGGGTTTATAGCTTATATCGGAAAATTATTAAAGTGTGCAGCAAGCGGCTCAAAATGTTGTAACATTTTCCGGTTTATTGAGTGCATCTAGCTTATAAGCTGGGTTCTGGCTAATAAAACATAACGATTAAACTAAAATATCCTGCGACGTTTAAAAACGGTTATGATTAGATTCAGAATCCAGCACTGCAACCGGTCAGGTCAGAAGCTAAAAGTGAACTATTTTCAGTTTTCTGAAGCCTAATTTGCATATGCGCTAAAAGCCTCCAAATGTTTTCTTATTTCATATTTGAAGGGGGGGGGGCAATGAAATGAAGACATCAGCAATACTTTATTAAACAAAATTTATTACAATTATTTGCTTGAAGTGGGGGTACTGAATGGAATATTTACAATATCCAAAAAGTTGACAGCCCCTAACCAAAGCAGCACTCAACTAAAACAATGGAAAAGTAACTTGTCAATTATGTATATCGCCCCCTCCGTGTAAAAAAGGGAGCGCGATAGTATACGAGAGCAATGTTGAAGATACCCGTGATTGAGCAGAAAAGCCCTCCCGTAATGCTAATCATATCTATGTTCCGTGCAAGTAGTTCTGCCTCCAGGCAGAACAAAAACTTAAAAACACCAGATTTTCCCGAACACCAGTCAAGAAATAGTGACTAAGTTTTGTCTCTGGAACCCACCTGGCCAAATAAGAAACATTCGTGTTGTTTGGAACACGTATTCACTATGCAATGAATGGCAGCTTGCGGCTAATGGCTTTTCGCTTTTGATCACTTTACTCTAACTTCCGAATTTTGGCGAATAATACTGCCGAAAAAGGTTTATTACATTAATTGATCACATCAAAAGCCGCTAAACAGTTCAGTTTAAGTAAGTAAGTTCAGTATATTCTCCCAGCTGATGAACCCGCTCTTCTTGTCTTTCTTTCGCTTCTTTCCTTCAGTTTACTTTCTCCACTGCTTTCTTCTTCGCTCGCAGGTCCCGATCATTTGTGGCTGCAATTTAAGGGGGGGGGTCCACTTTAGGGTCATTTTTTCGACCATCTCCAATTTTTCTCATTTTCACATATTTTATTGTCCAAGTGGGATATTTTAACGAGTTTATAAAATTTAAGTTGGATCTCTTACGGTTGTTGAGAAAATTCACCTCAAAGTAGAGGTATGCATGTGTTAAACATAGGAAATCGAAAAAGTGTCGATTATAATTCTGCGCCAAAAAAATCTCGAATCCGGTGTAAGATGCCGGGTAACATTTGGTATCGAATTGAACCTCTAAACAGATACTGTGTCACTGTGCAATTAGAATTTTGAATTAGGCCTTCAAAAAATTTTAATGAATTTTTGAAGTTAGCGAACTGCCGAAAATCGCTAAAATCTGTCGTTTTTGGTGACCAAAAACGGGGGTCACTAAGTTTGACTGCATATTATAAAAAATAGATGTCCTAACTAAAAATTCTATTTCCACAGTGACACAGTATATGTATTAAGCTTTCGAGCGATACCCAATGTTACTTCGAACCTTTTGCCAATTTCGAAATTTTTTTGGCGCAGAAATTAGTTTTTCTGCAAAATTGCTAAAATTGCTGTTTTTTCGAAAGATAGGCATTTTACGACCAAGCTATATTGCGAAATTGTATTTTTTGTATTTCAACATATTTATTCATGCCTTAGAATCAATTTGTTGCATGAATTATGCCGACAGCTGTGTCCAGTACTTCTCAGTGCGCCAATAGGGAACCTCAGACCCCGAAATTCACAAAACAACGATTTTTCAAAATTTTCAAAATATGGCATTGTATATATCAATCGAAAGCTCTCAGTGCAGGGATGAATTCTTCTCATAGAACTATGGCTCGGAAATGCTTCTATTTTAAGTTAAGCGCCCTTAAATATTTCATTACATCGGGGGGAACAGGGGTCTTGTCTTGTTTCTTCGGAAAATCATTTAAGGAAGCTTCTGATCATGCTTATCTGGCTTGGATCCGTTCGAAAATGTTTTTATTAATTGTTTTTAAATGTGCATAACAAAATAAAATAAACTAAATATATGAAGTTGATTTGCGCAAACTTGCTTCAGTTGTCTGCAGCACCCTCATTGTCGCTGATATTCAAATTGTACTCAATGAATGGCTCATAACTTACGGAGAACTGAACGAAACAACTCAAAATTTAAACTTGAACTGTACGACATATATGGTTAGATTATGTGAGAAAATGAGCGAAATCCGTGGTCTAAAAATTTTTCACGATGGACCCCCCCCCCCTTAAGTGTTCAACTAAGTTTTACTGCAAGCAATACTTAAACGACTAGCTCTGCTAATTAAATCAATGTCTCTTGTTTCTCTGATCACTTATGTGTTACTAAACGTCTGTTGCTTATGAAGCAAGAAGCCTTAGTACTTAGAATATTTGAGTATCTAATTTAGAGATTTTGAAGAACGTACTAGATTCCACATACCAGTTATCTCAACAAAGAAATCAAGCGTCAATAACAATTAGGAGTGTGACTTTCCAGTAGACCTAAAAGAAAGCAAGCAAGATACAAACAAAAACCGTATCATTACCAGTGTTGGCATCTGGGATGGGATCCCATGGGATCCCATGGGATGGGATGGGATGGGATTGAAAATTCATCCAATGTGGGATCAGTGGGATTTTGTGGGATCATTTTGCCTTACAACGCCTTCAAACCCGTTTCCTAATTTTGGAAAAGTACAATATTTTGGTAAATTTGGCATAAAAATCCTGTTCAATTTCATGATTGGTGTTTTGATGACTACCAGCAAAGCAAAGCATGGAGCTCTTTAAGGTGGTGGTATCGCTTTATGTAAATGTAACCTTACAAGCTCCAATTTTTATGATGCACGTTGATGAAACTTTCCATATATGGTGGTCTTTAACATTCTGGGACCAGTCCCGAATTTTTAGGTGAAAAAATAAAAATCTGGTTTTTGCCAATATTCTCAGTTCGTTATCGATACACGTGATTGGTTGATATAAATGGAAAAGGGTCAACGAAATGAACATTTTAGCTTTTACGACCTTTGAGCTATGTTAAGCTAGCAGTTAAAAGGGTCCATCATGATAAATTTTTAGATCACGGGTTTCGTTCACTTTCGCACATAAACTAACCACATAATGTGCATATCAAGTTCAAATTTTGAGGTGTTTCGCTCAGTTCTCCCATCAACCCATCAACTGTGTGCAATTTGATTATGAGCGAATACGAGAGTTTTGCATACAGTTGAAGCAAATTTTCGCAAGTCAGTCAACTTCAAGTTTTTATAACATGAATAAATATGTTCAAATGCAAAAATATGCAATTTTGCAATATAGCCTGGTCGTAAAATGGCTCTCTGTAAAAATCAGCAATTTTCACACTTTTACAGAAAAAATTTCATTTCTGCGCCAAAAAATCTCTTCACAGGCAAAGGATTCTAAGCAACATTGGGTATCGTTTGAAACCTTCATACATGTACTGTGCCACTGTGGAATTAGAATTTTTAGTTACATACAATCTCTAGTTTTTTATAATCTGCAGCTAAACAAATCTTAATGATCCTCATGTTTGGTCACCAAAACTAACGCTAACTTCACAAAATGATTAAAAGTTTTTGAAGACCTGGTTCAAAATTGTAATTCCACAGTGACACAGTATCTATTTAGAGTTTAAAACTATACAAATGTTACCCAGTATCTTACATCAGTTTCGAGTTTTTTACTGCAGAATTATAATCGACACTTTGTCGATTTCCTATGTCGACACAGCAGACCTCTGCTTGTTTTTGAATTTTTCTCTTAGTGCCCCACCCCAGTTGCTTTCGTGATGAGGAGTAGTGCTTATCAAATTTTGCACTGGGTCCACTGTATAGCACTGAATACCTAATTGCATATCGCAATTACCCGAGGCGTAGGAAAGGCTAAGGTGAATTTTCTCAACAACCGGAGGAGATGAGACTTAAATTTGATATTATTTTATTTATTTTATTTTAATTTTACACAACCTTTGAGCTATCTCTTGTGTGGTCAAATCACTATAAGCCAAAAACGATTTTGGGGGTTAAAAACGACCATTTTTGAGGAAATTAGTTTTGTCAAAATTACTGCCAAATTTTACGGAGAATTTTGAATTATTTATACTAAATCGATTTATTCCTATCGATTTACTTTCTACTCAATTTATAGAATCTAATTGCACATTTTATTAATGCCTATTTAGCTGGAGTTCGTTGCTTTAAGCTAGAGATTTGGCCGACAAATGTACAGTACGGCTCAAAATTAACCTAGTAGCTCCCGAGCATGCGAGCATCTGGGTTGCTCGAAGCTTGCTCGCGCTCGTATGCTCGCGGGCAGAACGAGCGTCTTTCAAAACTACTTATTATGTCTGTGATGCAGTGCTCGCGAGCTTGCACGCAACAGTTGTTATTACAAATTCAAAGCCTTTGCTAATGCCAAGTCTACTTTAGCATCAAAGTGGAAAAATTGCTCTGACGGTGGTTTTCTGTTTAGTTGATGTTTACAACAACTTTTTATGCTGCTGAAAACCGTTGAACTTACTAGCAATGATACAACAAACACAGTTGCTTCTGTAAGTTAATTGAAATTAAAAAATGATATAAGGTATCGTAAAAGCTAAGAAATAAAAATAGAAGAAATTTTGACAGATTAATTATTTTGGCAGAATGGCAAGGATGGCAGAAACTTTATTATGGATCTGGCAAATAACTTGTTCTGTTTTATCTTTGAAACAACTTAGTACTGCCAAGAGTGTACTACCTAATTGTAAAATATGGGGGAGCTAGGGATTTTAACCACTGAGCTCAAGCCCCAAATTTACAAGTGGAACTGTGCGCAGGACGCTGACCTACGACTGCGGGTGGAGATATTTAGTCCAGGCGGCTCTCTACCACCGACTTGCCTCGCCAAGGGGGGACCGGATAATTTTTGGGGGACGCCAACGGGGCGCCCAGCAAAAATTCGGGGGACACACGCACAACAAGGGCTCAGTTATAAATCAGTTCCGGGCTATTCCCAGAACTCTACCTAGCTAGGAAATTAAATCAAACTAATTAGAACTAGTAAATAAATTAATTAAAGTAGTTGACAGACAACTGTTAGGTTTATTGGAAGGCACAGGACAGGGAATAATACAGCAGAGTCCGTCCGGCGGTATCCGGACAAGACAGACAAGGTACAGCGGACTTCCCGCACAATAACAGAAATAGGGGGCAAGAAAGGGAACAGAGACCAAGGGAAGGGGGACCAGCAACAAGTAGGGCGCAGCAACAAATACAATAAAATAGGGGGAGGGGAAGTTAGCTAAAGGAAGTTAGACCCAAGGAAGGGAAACGGGGGCAACCCCGCTAGTAGGTGGAAAGAGGGAAAGGGGGGTGGTTAGGAGTTAACTTTTGAAAGAGTAAGCAAAAAGGAAGGGGGTTAGATCAGGAAAACAATTAGAAAAGGAATTAGAAAAGGGGTTATTAAAGGAAGAAGTCAAAGGCTGGAACTTACTCTTTAGGTGTAGAAAAATGGGGGTGGGGCCCCGATCTCAAATGAACCGACCGCTCTGTAAGAATGAAAACTCCCAACTGACGAAAAGATGATGTAATCATTCAAGGAGAATTTTGTCATGCGTTGGGAACGGGAGGGTCTATCTTCGCTAAGCCAACACGAAAGGGAAAATATGTGCAATGTTAAGTTTACGCTCGGAAATAAGTATTTTTAAATAATTTTCAAAAGATGAGCATAAAGTTAGCACTGCACAATATTTAGGGGAGGGGTTTACATACAAAATAATACATAATTATGGAACTTCCCAACAATTATAATCATACAATATTTATGAGGAATTTGGGGGATTTTGAGGGATTTTGGGGGAGTTTTAGGAAAAATAGCGAAAGTGGGAAATAGGAAAGGGCTTGGAAGGGGGGTGATAACGGGGACGTTATTACCCACATTACATAATAGCGGACTTACTAAAATTGTTCGGCTCTTTGTTTTGCAAAAAGCTAAGTTTAGCTATAAATAATTGTTAATCTAATGCAGTAGAAACAATTGCAGATTTTATACACTACATAACAGTTGAGTTAACAATTGCATGCATATTCGTAATATATATCTTTCTCGTTTAACAGAAGGAATAAGTGACAAATGGTTAAAGCAAAGCATTATTGTAAATGTAGGTATTCATTCATAAGCACTGGGTTGTAAACAGCGGTGTCTTTGACATTCTTTTCAGTAGCATAAAAAGTTGTTGTAAACATCAACTAAACAGAAAACCACCGTCAGAGCAATTTTCCACTTTGATGCTAAAGTAGACTTGGCTTTAGCAAAGGCTTTGAATTTGTAATAACAACTGTTGCGTGCAGCACTGCATCACAGACATAATAAGTAGTTTTGAAAGACGCTCGTTCTGCCCGCGAGCATACGATGCGCGAGCAAGCTTCGAGCAACCCAGATGCTCGCATGCTCGCGAGCTACCAGGTTAATTTTGGGCTGTACTGTATTTGGCAAAACTTCGATCATTTTATTTTAAACTTCAATTTCTCAGAAACAGCCCCATGGATTTGCGTAAGCTATGGCAGAAGGAAAAAGAAAAAGACCTTGAGCCAAATCCATAAAATTTTCCTCGACCGACAAGTCCTTCATATCATGGCACGGAAAATTTTTGCCCCATTCTATAGTTTTGAAAAATCGATACTCAAAGTTTGATGGTCTATATTTAGTTCGTATATATGTCAAAACATTTTGCTGGTTTTTTGCAAATTTTGCTTTATTCGTATTTACTGATTATAAGCTTTAAAACGGTGTGTCAAATTTTTCCAACTCGCAAAATTGCCAAAGTTTATTGCGTTTCAAAATTCCCCTCACAAAAGGATACCACCACATTAAGACCTTACGACAATATTAAAATTTCAATGCTACACAGCGATTGCATGGTCAAATACCGCAAGTGGGATTATATGGGATTGGAAAAAGCCAGTTCGGACAAATGGGATGGGATGGGACGGCGAATTTGAAAATCTGGTGGGATGGGATGGGATGGGATTAGAGAATTCGTCCCATTTGCCAACTCTGATCATTACAAAATTCGATGACTTCAAAGACCATACAAGAAAGCTAAGGACTGGAGGATAACTTGGAAACAAGACTTCAACTCAGTCAGATCTATTCCTAGGTAACACAAAATCTTCAAACTAGCTCAGATCAAATTAAACCCTAATTTGCTCAAAATCGTTCGTTCACAAGAATAAATTTTACTGCTTAGATTTTGCGAGCCATTTTTTTCATTTTTGATTTAATTGCTTGATTTTGATAGCAAACATTTCAGAATATTTAATTACCTCGAAAACTAAGTTACTGTTCTGAAAGCTGTTGTCTGCCAGTTAAAAATGGTCCCTCACTAACTGGCTTAGTAGTACTACCGACTAGAAACATGAAGGGCGTCTACATCTCGTGTTTTGTTTTCTTCAGTTTACTGATTGTGACGGTGGAGTCACAGGTAAGTATGACGATTTTTTGAATTGTCTACTCAAACTAACGGATTGTTTTCATGATTCTGTTGTAACTTGTTGCAAGTGTGCCTTTTTGCAATAATTTTACAATAACCAAAAATACAGATCATTCGATAAGCTTTTCCTGGCAGAGTAAGTGTACTAATCAAAAGTGTATGACAGCCTGCAAACCTTGTGAGCCTGAAAACAAATGCTAACATCAAAACTATTTCAGTAAGATTCTGAAATTTACACCTCCCCAATGAACACATTCACTATTAAGATGTTGAAAGATTTAAAGGCCTTCCGTAGTGTCGCGGCTTCTCTACTCAGTACTGACAACGGTAAAAATTAGTAGCTCTGGCATGCTCTGGCTCGCCCTGCTTCTCAAGAAGCTACGGTGGCCACAGTTTTCCTCAAGGCATTTGGACATGCCTTAACCCATTAAACGAGGCTTGTGACAAAGAAGTCTGTAGATATATGCACAACAGCTAAAGCTTGTAGTTTTAGTAGTACTGCATCTAAACTGCGCAAATACTTTATACTGAAAATATTCGAGTACCTGGCCTGGCCCTACAAAGGATTGATGATTTTAAGCTTCTTTACACGGAGATAGCTAAATGCTAATTTTACTGGTTTTTGCAGAAATCTATGGGTATAAAGGCTGCTGGTGGAGTTTCTGCGGCAGCAAAAAATGGTGGTAACATTAAAGGCGATGTCGTGTAAGTCTAACAGAATGTCACTCTCCTAATTTTTATGGACTCTTGATCTCTTTATTGATCTAAGTGGAATGCTTCCGGTCTGGAAAAAATAAGCTTAAAATAATAAACATGTATTCTACTTTCCTCAGAATACATTGAATGAAATACTCAAATATTCTAAATACTAAGGCTTCCAGATTCGTAGCAATACACATTTAGTAGCATATACAAAAACTGATTTAATTTGTAAAGCTAGACGTTAAAGCTTTGCTTGCAGTGAAATTTAGTTGAACTTAAATTTCAGCCACAAATGGTCTGGATCGACAAGCGAAGAAGGAAGCAGTGAAGAAAGTGAATCGATGGAAAAGCCTAAGAAAGGAAAGAAACCAAAGAAAGGAAAGAAGAATAAGAGCGGGTCCAGCAGCAGAGAAGAATAGGCTTAAAACTGTATAATTGTCTTTTAAGTCATTAACTAGTTTATCTTAGTAAATTTTGTTCCGGAGTAGTGTTCAACGAAAAATGCGAAAGTTAGAGTACAGTGACCAAAAGCAAATACTTGAACTGTATTACTGAAGAACAGCAGCCACTAGACGGCTTCCATTCATTGAATTGTGTCATTTGCTCCTATCGTATCATAATGAAGCGTATTGAAGCGTATTTGGCAGGGCGGAGTCCAGAGACAATGCTCAGTAACTATATCTTGATGGGTCACCCAGTGACCTCGAACTTTGACCGGATGATCAGATATTTTTTGCCTGGTGTTGGTTGCGTGATACTGTCAAACTTTAAGTTGGGATTTCTAAAAAGTTTCTTTATCAGAAAGGCTGCCTACATTTAGCAGAAGTATTGATGCCCTAAAAATTATTCAAAGTGGTTTAACAGAATACAATTCATGAGCTAACCAAACCCAAGAATAGTGCTTAAACCGAGTGTTGTAGGCACAAATATTTTATTAGGTTCGATATACACTTTTTTATTAGCTGAGGCTGAAAGTTTCTGACAGCTGAAAAATATTTGACTCCTAAAAAGGACTAATTCAATAGTCATACCAGAACAGAAGTCAAATTTCACTGACCCTTGTGGAAGCAAATTTGGGTACCCCTTGTGGAAGCGATTAATGTACTTTTGATTTCAATTTTTGCGATTTGCGCCGTTGTTTAAAGAACAAAAGCGAATTTTTAGCAAAAACAACATTTTTAGGACGTTTTTAACAGATGGGACGGGAAAGCTTTTGGTATTTTAGCCGTAAAACCTATTTTTTGGGCAATTTTCTTACCCCTTGTAGTCAAATTTCTTACCTCTTGTGGGCGACTTCGCCGAGGGGGGATTCCCCCTTTCCCCAATTGTCCATCTGTGTCAATAGGGAAATTAAAGTCAGCGGTCAAGTTTCTTCAAATTCATGACAATTCACTGCTGTCATAATTAGAAAAATGAAACGTAATGCCGGATACCAGCCGAAAAATGCAACTTTTACATTGAAATTTCTTCACGTTTCATGCCTTACTCGCGGGAGTAAACAGTTGGCGTAAATTCTTTGAGTGCGTCTCCCCTAGGGAAGCCATCAAGGTCATCTTGAATAAACTATCCCTTGACGTTTTAAGTCTTAAATTCTTGTCCTCACCACCTGTCATCCCTGGGGGCTCCTTCTTTTTAAAATTCTTTAGGCCCCTTGGGGGTGTTTCAAGGTCACTTTTACTAACTTATTATTTTTCTCTATCCCTCTGTGTTCTTGCCCCGGGGCTTGCAATCCGGTGTCGGTGCATTGCCGGACACCTATCTACCTAGTCTACCTAAACTAATCTGTCTACCTTACTTTAACCAACTTACTTTCCTATACTCACCTACGTACTAACTATCTACCTACTTCCGGTCCACCAGCAACAAGTGTTTTTGTTATTTCCTTATTTTATTCTTTCTCTAGTTTACGGTATACCCAGTCATTTTATATACAAAGCTACAAGTACCGGTAACTCCAACTACGACCCGTTTGTGGTTGGTCTTTGCTGTCGGACCCACTCCAAAATATGCCTCCAGTTAAACTCTAGATTAAGTTCATCCAAGTCTTGCTTATTGAATAGATTCCCGGCAGGAAGAGTTTGAATTTTGTCAGAATTTGATCCCACTTTTGAATATAAACATTTCTAATACGCTCAGGCAGTGTCTGAAAAGGTTTGCTGGTGGTTCAGTCGGGTCTTCCTTAGGAAGGAGCAACCGTGGACCCTTTCTTTGTATGAGTATTTTATCGATACTTTCATGACAGCTAATGTGGAAATCTAATCCCTTCTTAAAATATTAGAGAGAGCGTTTAAGAACCGCCCTTCCTCTACGACAGAACAAGTCAAACTGACCGGCTGACCGAACGGTACCAAGTATTCGATCGTTTATATCAATTTTTGAATTTATGCTAATAGTTCCTTGGCTTTCCGTTTACATTGACCGTTTGCATAAATTGGTACTCTAAAGTTTTAATTTTTCTTAGCTTTACATTCAATCCGACCAAAGTTTGAAATGGGTCGCTCCTACTTTACTCCTAGCATAGTGTTTGCTTATATTTTATAGAGCATAGCCCTGTCCTTTCATGCCTTGCCTTAAGCTTCCACCTACGGTAATTTTAGTACCTGAGTCACTCGAACCTACTCCGAGCTAACGCCGACTATACCTGTTCGTCAAATTGGTGTACCGTTTTTCAGTGATCAAACCACCACCACCACCGTGATCAAATTAAAGTTCTTTCTATGAGTTCTTTGAGGGCTTCTTCAGTGGAATACTTTGCCTCATACTCTACTTGCTTGATCAGAATTTCATCAATTATTATCGAGAAACCCCTTACAACGTTGGATGTGAAAGTAAATTTTCTAATTGAGCTCACCTCGAATCGTCGGTAGCACTTCACTGTAAGCCTCTATTTCTGACTCAACATCGTCACGTCGGTCTGCGAGATTAGTTAGTCTAGTTATTCTACTTTCGAACCTCTCTTAGGACTGCTTGAAAAGCTCACCCCAAACTTTACCGATATCAGTAGGCTCATAAATCTTTCCACAGCTCGAGTCACTACTGTCTGAACATTCGGTACTTGTCTCTGATTCGGAGTCATCATACTCTGGCTGATCACTGCGAAGGTTTTGAACATGACGTTGTAGGTTGAACGCCCTGGTGAAAGTCTGGCCACAAGTGCCACACTGGTATGGTTTGTAATATTCGCAAGTATAAATGTTTGTCCTGATTGAGTTCCAATATGCGCGTTAGAATTGATGTAGCTTTGTTTTTGCTGTTTGAGCTTCTATTGATTTCGCTTGGTGCTTTTATGTAATTTATCTATCGTGCGTTTATTGATTTCGCTCCGTGCTTTCATGTACTTATCTTTCCAGCTTTCATCGACATTCAGTAATAATCACTGCAAACCTACTCCGAGCCCACACCGAGCATACGCTGAGCATACACCGAGCTTACACTGAGCCTTGTGAGTAATGTTGGGATAATGTTCGAGCAATTTTGACCAAGGTAAAAGAACAAGGACTATTTTACGTTTTTATTGATTCACAGTACTCGAAGTCGTCGCGTCAACTTGGCCCACCAATGTTGATGTGCGATCTATGTGGGGAAACTTTTGCTCCTAAGTTATGTCTTAACAGTTATGCAAAAGCGAAGCATGCGCAGGAAAAGTGCACATGTTGGAAGTGTGGAAAAAGTTATTCTAGGAAGCAAAAAACGAATCACGTTTGGAAACCGACTACCACTACTCAGGCTAGTTCAGTTCCCCAAGAGCCTCAAGAATATCTCTGCATACGTCGCATGAAGGTATTTAAAACTATGAAGGGATTAGATGGCCACATTTGTTGTCATGAAAGTTTCGATCACTTACTTATGCAAAGAAACTGAGACATCCATTAACTGCTCATACACAAAGTAGAGGAGCACACTCCAAGCCCCTAGCGCAAATGGGGTTGGATCGGAATGAAACCTGAAAAATTGTGTTTCTGCATCGTCAGTGAAGCATGAGCCATATGTGTTGGATAAGATATGCAGACTTTCCTCGTTAAACTTTGAATCCTGAGATAACTTAGCTTAGCTTTAATGTATAACAAATACTACTTACAATTTTGTACATCAGAAAAAATAAATTCAATACAAGATGCGAATGTTCACTAGAAGGAAGTATATTTTGACAGCATAACCTCTATTATAGAGAGTTTCTAAATTCTAGAAAGTAGAATCGCACCCCGCACAATGTTTTTACCTTCCTATGTATACTGTAATAAAGCGACAGTAAGCTACGTAGCTAGAAAGTTGGAATTAAAGCACATTGAACTGTAATGTACCTAATGGTCTGGCACGATTACCAATTCTTATCAACGTCTAAAATTGACACAGAGAGACCAAATTAAATGTTGTATTTGCACTTTACACTGATTACTAAGAACGGAGCAAACAAAATAGTTTATTCGGCTATAACTTCCTTCCATTTGCAGCTGTTGCTTTACAATAGTCTAAGTTTTTAAGGTTGACTTTTCATACAGGATTAAACCTTTAGGCTGGCGCGGTGTTCACAATTGGATTCACTCTCATTTGCGCGCACGTCCCATTTGCGAGCAGTAACTTTCAATTGCACGCATTTTGCAAAACTTCAGTGTGTCCCATTTGCGCGCAAGTCCCGTTTGCGCGCAAACCAAGTAGACCTCTACTATTCTTTTGACCTTATAGCAGTTTCGTTTGCGCGCAGTACTGGAGAGTTCAATGTGAATTCATATTAGTTTTTACATAGCTATGAAAATGAAAACGGTAAATTGTGAAAACAAGGTTCTTCGGATAAAGTGCATTAACACTTACATACACTACATAACACTTTACAAAGTTCAAAGGTCATATTATAAGACTAGTGTTCTTATTTAGGCTAAGGGTCGAAAAAATCTAATATAAGGCTAAGATCTAGTTTAAGTTCTAGTTGTTTAGAATTTGCAACCGCAATGTTTAATGCAAAACATGTATATAATTGCTGTATGAGCATGCGTTTAATTAATGATTGTTTGTTTAAGGGGGGGTCACTTTGGTGAAAAATCGATAGTCATAATAGATATAATATGCCTCCATATGTTCTTAAAAATAACTTAGAATATTAGCGTATTATTGGCGTTCGAAATCAAACCGTGACAGAGTTATTCAAGTTCAAAGCCGGAAAACTTGAAAGTTCCGGTGATGAGCCCTGCAAGGTCAGGTGGAGACCAAGCGCGACCGAAAACGCGGTTAACCGATACACCAAATTAAGGCCTTTACTAAGGTCATATGTAAGTGGAGACGTGGCTCAAGGCCAGCTATGCAGGCGTTCATAATGCATGCTTGAGTGATGCACTGACCTAACCTTGCTGGACTGTCCAGTATAACCTTAACTCGTTTTAACTTGCTCCTTGCACAGACAGCATTTTGGGCCCATAGTTCTATGAGCAAAGTTGCTTCTCGTTCCATTAGCTATCGATTGATACCCAATTTGTCTATCACACATGCGCAATACCTATACTGGGCCTATACATGTATAGGCCAGAATCCGAAACCCCCGCGCAGTGCGCAGCAAAATTTGTGACCCCCGCGCAGCGCAAAGCCCTGTGCGGGGTTTCAGCATTTTTGGAACCCTCGCGCAGAGCAGCGTGTCTCTGCGCAGAGGTCAGAACTGTCGGAACCCTCGCGCAGAGCAACAGGTCTCTGCGCGGGGGACAGTACTGTTGGAACCCTCGCGCAAAGCAGCGTGTCTGTGCGCAGGGGTCAGCACTGTTGGAACCCTCGCGCAAAGCAGCGTGTCTCTGCGCAGGGGTCAGCACTGTTGGAACCCTCGCGCAAAGCAGCGTGTCTGTGCGCAGGGGTCAGCACTGTTGGAACCATCGCGCAAAGTAACAGGTCTCTGCGCGGGGGTCAGTACTGTTGGAACCCTCTCGGCGTCCCTGCGCGGGGATCAGCACTGTTGGAATTAAATTTCAATTTTGATTTGTCTTACCCCATCAGATTAATTCTCTGTAAAACATGCTAATTTACAATAAGACTAATACTTCAAACAGATTAATCTTTTTCAAAGGTTTTCATTATTGTATTTTTTCAAAATTCAAAACCTTCATCAACGTTTAATGCTTTTGTTAACAGTTTGCGTTTGGTTTTTATGCAGTTTTGAATATATATTCTTCCAGTTATATTTCTTCCAACAATATTTCTAAACTCACCTAGACAACAAAAAGGTTCAGCTGTTGATACTCAGATGCAAACTTTAATGGATTGCGTTGTAACGGTTTTGAGCTACAGAAATCCTTTTAGAAAAATTTTGCGCCTTCGGCGCACCGACATTTTGCTTCGATCTGTCAGGAAATTTTGAAAATCAACGGTCCATGTCAAGATAAAAGTCACTTTATACTGCGTTCCGATCCACCAATTGTTTTCCTGAAGCTTTTATTTTCGTGGGGGTTCTAGACGCTCTGGGGTTCTTAATTTTACTAAGCGATTTGATCCACAACTACATCGTTGCAATTTTTTCGATAGGGTTTTTGGGGTACTGGGGCTTCTTGGGTTCTCAACTGTTCGATAAGATTTGTTCTGTAACTACATATATATGTGTCTAGTTTTAAATTTTTGTTGGGGGTTCTTGGGATTCTTGGCCTAATATACATGGCCCAAATCCCGTTCAAATTTGATGAATCTTTCCAAAATTACTTCTTTTTAGTGTTATAGCACCCTCGACGTAGTCCCGCTTCGAAAAGTGGGCGTTTCCATTCGGGGTGGATTTAGCAGATTTCTGACAGCTGGCTAGCAGCTGCATAGTTACACCTATATTCATTCGAAAGATCTCATTATGCCCTACAGTTTTACTTTTTGAAGCAACTTTCTAGCTTTTCTCTATTGTGAGATATAGCCATCAAACTCTAATATTTTAGCGTCAAAAACTTGTCATTTTTTGCAGATATCAAATAATCCATCACTTCTCGAGCTACGCAAGCCGTAAAATTAAACTAAATTTGTCGATTTGAAGGTCACACTAAGGCCAGCTATTCGAGGTGTGATCATTACCCAATAGTTATTTCTTTGTCTGTAATGATTGAAAATGTAGTTTTTGCGAAAATTAGACCGATGTTTTTTCCAGCGATTGGGGGGCATTTAATATACACACGCTGTAGAATTGTCCTTTAACAGATGTGTTTTGCACAAAAATACCCCGAGAGCCTTTTTAGTTGCCCCGAATACTGATTTTTAGCTAAAGTAATCGCTTGACAAAGTTGATAAAAGTTTATGCATGCAAAATTACAATAAACAAGTCTGATTGGAAATTTTTTGACCCCCGCGCAAAATTTTCGTTGGCTGTATAGGCCACGGTCGCATCCATTGCCCATGTATGTTGTCTATATTTGAAAAAAATTAAAAATTGGCATTTTCCACCTATAAAGATCAAAGGTGCCGCCACAGCAGTCATGTTCAACATTGACGCATTTGTTTTGGCCACATTATGTGACATACATAGATATATTAATTAATCTGCCAAGTTTGGTGATTTTTACCACATAATGAGTGAGAAATTATCAAAAGAATGTGAAAATTGTGAAAAATGGCCATTTTTAGCAAAATTTGCTGTTTTTGTGGCAAATTTTTTGAGCTTACTGTAGACGATAGATAAATGCGAGTACTTTCATAAGACGTGGTTTTACGCGTAGAGTGCAGCTGTAGCGCTTCTACCAGGGCTGGTGGACCAGGAAGAAACCAAGGACAAGCCAGAACGAGAGGCGCCGGGCACCCTCGTACCCACGAAACCAGCACCTAGAAGAGAGAAGGGAAGAGGGAGGTTCAGCTTTTCACTCACCATTGAAAGAAAAGAATTGGTCCCGCCGGAGATCAAACCATGGCCCTTCTGTCTCCGGAGCAGACATGCTAACCACTACACCACGGGACCATCAGCTGAACTCCAAATTGCAGGCTTATCAATCTTTCCTATGCCTGCTTCCCTTACACAGCTATCTATTGGCCGTTTCTGTAGCTTTTGCCAATCGTTCAGGACAAACAAAAGAGTACCGTTGGTCCTGTTTTTCATGGTCCAAAAATGGTCGATTTTCCAAAACTCTGACTTTAAAAATTCGCCAAAAATCCAATACTAAACAGAATCGCTTCAGAGGAAACTGCTGCACTCTATAATATGACCTTAATGGTTCTGAAAAGGTTTCAGAGCTCTGGCTCTTATACAGCGAAACATTTTTTCTGCCACAAACTTTTTAACCGAACTTTTTCATTTTCCTATGTTTAACACATGTCGAGGTCACCTTTGAGGGCCTGTACAGAACGATAGAAGCAATATTTCGCAAAACGCTCTTGTCTTGTTTCGTGGACCCATGGGGACTACAAAATATGTGAAAATGAGCAAAATCGGAGATGGTCGAAAAATCAGCAAAAAAGTGCCCCCCCCTTAAATGCGTTAATCAATATGTATCTGTTTAACTTTTTGATGATTTTAATGGTTTTAGAGGTATATCTAATTTGATTGTTGCAAGTGTATAAATGTCTAACGTTCAATTCACATATTGTTTGTTAATCTCTGAAGAAGTATCTCATGTTCATAATTCAATAAAACCCAAATTTGAATTCCGCGCAAATGGGACGTGCGCGCAAACGGGAACTGCGCGCAAACGAGACTCTTCAGCATAGAGTTAGACTTATCACATTTAACACTTGTGCGCGCAAATGGGACTTGCGCGCAAATGGGACTGATCTAAATTAAATCTTGTATTCGTGCGCGCAAATGAGACACTATCCACAATTGCATACGGTTTTTTGTTTCTGCACCTTTTGCTGAAGCTCAGAAGTCTTGTCTTGTCTACGGGTTAATATCAGCAGAATTGAAGAATTCAACCCACACACAATTACAAACTTCATGTAAGCAATGTAGAGTATTTGCATAAATTACAAACAGTTTTGAACTGTATAAACTTATTAAGTTTTATGTGCCAGTGTCTTAGTTTTTCAGACCTGCCAACCCTTCAGCTGCGATCATGCTAAGCTCTGCTCTGCTAGTGTTAACTTTACTGGTCTCAGTTGTTGTGAGTGATCGTCAGAATGTCCTGCTGCAAGTCAAGCATCGCTCGGACTGTTCCAACGGCTGCGTTCGCCGCTTCCGAGAGCGGGGCGAGCGGAAAATCTGGGATCTCGCCGGAGCAGCGCTGGGCCAACTGTGCACAGACTTCGGCGTTCTGATCGCCTGTATTCGCCGCTGTCCGGACAGCAAGCGAGTCTTCGGCGAACTGTGGCTGGCCAACGAAAAGGGACTTCAGGTCCGTGAGATGAAGTTGCGCTGTGTCGACATCCCGGAACAGTTCAATGTGAGAATACCAAAGGTTGAGGAGGAAGAGGAGGAGGAAGAGGAAGAATAATTTTACTGAATTTTAAGACTGCATTGGATTGTGACTGTAAAGTTTGATAAACTGGATTTAGCGAACCTTGTCATTTTAGGTATAAATATTTGTGTACATCCGAGTGTAGTATAGATGTCCCCTTCCCCCCGTGTCTTTAACACATGATGTGTTAATCATACAGCGTCGTCTTGTTGCAAGCCCCTTTTTAACCAATATTACCTTAGGTAGTCATCAAAACAGGTTATGACGCAATTATTTTGAAAGATAGGGGGGGGGAAGGGGACATCTATACTGCTCCTGAGTGGTGTTTTCGTTTTTTGTCTGATTACTTTTTGGCACGTGACTGTACCATAAACTACCGTAATCCCCTGCTATAGGCCCATCCCCCAACGGAGGGGGACAAATGGACGAGGTATGCTTTGTCGAACTGATCCCTAAACCCCCATACCCCAAACAGGAGAACGTTCGAGTATTGTGCACCGAGAAGAGGAGCCCTCTAGTGGCTACTTTTTTGTTACTGTATAATGCAATTATGTACGCTTGGTAGCGATTATAGTTTGGGCTTCAGCGCAGCGTGTCAGCTGAACTGTTGGCTAACATTGACCCAGAACAATTTTATTAACACAACAATAAGCGACACTAATCATAATTACATGGTTTTAAGTCTATTCCTCGCTGCCACTGGACCCGCTCCCATTTTTCTTTCCCTTCTTTGGCTTCTTTTCCTTTTTCGGTTTCTTTCCTTTTCCAGACTTCTCTTTCGATCTGCTCCCTCCGCTGCTTCCTCCTTCCTCGGCCGACAAGCTGGAATCTCCTTCACCGCCCAGCCCCTCATCCGGCAATCCGGAAACAACTTCCAGGCCCAATTCCTCATCCGGCGGCCCGGAAACAATTTCTTCTCCAACTTCCTCTCCCGGAATATAGGAAACGAGTTCTTCTTCATCCTCTTCCCCATCCGGTAGCGCTGACGCCACTTCACTGCCAGCTTCTTCAACCTCATCCGGCAATATTGACACAAAGTCGTCACCGAAAACCTCTTCCTGATCCGGCAGTGCCGAGATTACCGCGTCCGCGTCAGGTCCGGGTGACTCAATCCCGTCATCCAGAACGGCGGATACATCACCGCCAATGTCTGCAGCTTGCTCAGTGGCTTCGTTTCTAGAACAAAACGCGGGGTCAGTATCAAGATTCTGACATATATGTTCGTCGTGACGTTGTTTCATCTCTAAAGTTAGATGAGTTGCCTATTCCTTTTCTTATCACAGGACCTGCTCAATTCTGGGTCGCGATGTTTCGCCCTTCATTTTCGATGCGCATCCTCATTCTTACTTACTCCAACAGCCCCCACCCTTATAGACCAGTGATGGAACCGGGTCACTTTATGTTTGACCCGGTGACCCGGTGACCCGGTTTTTCAGAAAATTCAAAAATCTGCAAAAAAATTTGATTTTGCCTAAAAACGCAGAATTTTGGCTTCCATGTTCCATCACTACACGGAAAAGAATAACTGTGGCATATGTTTGCTCTCGGTTTTTTGAAAAGTACTTAATATGACAGTGGCATTTTCTAAATTAATGCAGAAATGAGTTGGCAAAACCAGTAATTTATCCGTATGCGAAATTTTGCGTATACGAGTACTTGACCAAAAGAACAACAACAACAGCAACAACAACAACATTTAAAAATTGGGATTTTATTCTGTATTGCGTAAATTGTTCACGTATATATCTTCAACGTCAACATTACCTTGGTTGCAAAAATATTAATCAACGAACCCTATAGTTCTAAATACAACAATCATGAAACTTATCAAGTTAAACAATATAATCTGCCGGAGACAGACAGATTGAAATACCTCAAGCTGCGAAAGTGCTCAAGACAAATATAAGAAAAAAGCAAATTAATATTGCACATCGAGCAAAAATTTAAGCCAAAATTTTAGCTTGGTAAGTAAAAAATTTCTAAAATTTGTGGTAAATTCACAAAACCGGGTCAAGACGACCCGGTGACCCGGTGACCCGGTGACCCGGTTCCATCTCTGTTATAGACTACCAAGCTGAAGCGGCGCCCAAAGGAAATTACGGGAGAAAGTTCGCGACTCAAAATTGAACAGCTTCCAAGGCTAGAAAAGGCCAATCATCTACAGTTAAGGATCAGTATTGAACTAATTCAGTCGTTTACAGCTCATATGCATTTTCACACATACGTAGTTATGAAGCTGCTTTGGCTTCTCGTATATCGTTGTTGTGGCATGTTTTTAAATCTAGCCCCTGGCGACAAACGATCAAGCAATTGAAAGGAAAAGAGAAAAAACAAGCAGTCAAGATCAGGTTTGATTTTTATACTTACAGCACACTATCATCAGCGTTGGCTTCAACTTCTGCTGCTGCAGAAACTTCGCCGGCGGCTTGTACATCCACAGACGCCTGCAAACAACAAACAACAATCAGCAGTGCTAGTCTTTATTTGTAATACCAATTTAAGCTTTCCAGTTATTAAAGTTTTGGTGAAAGTCAATAAAACAGTGGTTCGCGAAACCTGAACCTGTAGCTTGATGCGACTGTGCTTCCGTAGCTCAGTTGGCAGAGTGATCACTTCATAAGCGGGAAGTCTTGGGTTCGAGGATTATACCTGAAATTTCGTGCATGGGTTTCTTCTTTTTGTATTTAAAAACAGCAAGTGTTGGAACAGACTACCACTAGTTTGTTGTGGAAAACGTGTGCGGTTCCATAAAATGTGCAGCTTAGGTGTAGCGCTTCTACCAGGGCTGGCGGATCAGGAAGAAACCAAGGACAAGCCCGAACGGGAGGCGTCAGGCACCCTCGTACCCACGAAACCAGGACCTAGAAGAGAGAAGGGAAGAGGGAGGTTCAGCTTTTTCACTCACCATTGAAAGTAAAGAATTGGTCCCGCCGGGGATCGAACCACGGCCCTTCTGCTCTAGAGTCAGACATGCTAAACCACTACACCACGGGACCATCAGCTGAACTCCCATTGCAGGCTTATCAATCTTTCCTATGCATGCTTCCCTTACATCTCCCCCGGGTTTCTTTAAGACGCGTCCCGCGGCTTACTCAACTCGGAATCGAACCGAGAGCGCATCCAGCGCAGGGCATTGAGCCCAAGGGATCCGTGCTCCCCCGACACACGTTCCAGACCCCTTTAGATCCAACCAACCAGAAGCAACTACTGGGGGACCGGAGACAGGAGTCCAATCCGGGTCCTGAGGCAGCCTCGCCACATGTAGCGCTTCTACCAGGGCTGGCGGATCAGGAAGAAACCAAGGACAAGCCCGAACGGGAGGCGTCAGGCACCCTCGTACCCACGAAACCAGGACCTAGAAGAGAGAAGGGAAGAGGGAGATTCAGCTTTTGCACTCACCATTGAAAGTAAAGAATTGGTCCCGCCGGGGATCGAACCACTGCCCTTCTGCTCTAGAGTCAGACATGCTAAACCACTACACCACGGGACCATCAGCTGAACTCCCATTGCAGGCTTATCAATCTTTCCTATGCATGCTTCCCTTACATAGGTACAACAACAATATAGTCCTTGCCATTCTTGTTGTTGACCTAAAACGGTTAGCTAAGCACAGCCAAAATTAAAACTATAGTACTCCAGGTTGAAGGGAAGCAGGCATAGGAAAGATTGATAAGCCTGATATGGGAGTTCAGCTGATGGCCCTGTGGTGTAGCCGTAGCATGTCTGTTTCCGGATCAGAAGGGCCGTGGCTTAAATCCCGGCTGGGCCAATTCTTTACTTTCCATCCTGGGTGGAAAAGCTGGACCTCTTCCTGCTCTCTATCTCCTAGGTCCTGGTTTCAAGACCACAGGGCGCCTGACGCCTCCTGTGTGGGTTCTTCTTGGTTCACCAACCCTGATAGAAGCGCTACACAGGTGTAATGTTGAAAGTCTAGTAGACGTTTGATTGGTTGGACTCATGGACTACAAGGATGCAGACTAAAATCCTCATTTAATATTAACGTGAAACACAATCAGTACTACAAGACTACAAGCGTCACACTCTTAGTTATCAGCCTTTGGACATGATCACCACCATAATGACCCATCCCCTGTCACAAGTGAACATCTAGTGGCATCCTTACCTGTGACTGTACCGTCACTATCAGTACACTCAAGAAAATCGAGCAAAATATGATGCTGGCGCTCTTCATGTTACTGGATGCTAGTGCTAGCGAAACGAGTTAGTGACAGGTCGTATTTAAGGGCTGACAACAGCTTTCAAAAGAGTAATTTAGTTATCGAGTCTATGAGATTTTCTAAAGCCTACGCGATATCAAGCCATTAAAGCAAACCATTTTGGTTATCATAAAAAGAATGGCTCACAGAATCGAAGCCATAAAGCTTGTTGATTGTATTCTGTTGCATGAACACTTGCGGTAGGTGCTTCAATTTCTCGTTGAACATAAAATACAGTGGCTGACGCAATCCATTTTCAATCATAGGTTAACGCGGGGGGTCTGGGGGGTCCAAGACCTTTCCCAATACGGACAAGGTACAACTGGTACAAACGCTACCGCCGCCGGGGACAAGGGGTAACGAAAACGTGGCCATGGGGTAGGCAAAAAGGGACGAAAAAGTTAGTTTTCCCACTCAAATTTCAAAAAAATTTCCGACTTCGCCGGGATTTCTTAGTAACAATTGTTTGTTTTTCGTCAAAATAGCCAAGATTTAGAAATTATTTTCTAAAACTGGAAGATTTTGTTGCAAATTTTGAGAAAATTTTAATAGATTTAGCGTTAGTTTGTTGAAAATTTTAGTTAATTTATTCTTGAGGTCCAGGCGCCCCTGGAAATTTCAGTTCAAGGTACAAGCCCCCTCAAACTTTCCTGGGGACAAGCCTCTTTTCAATATTTTAAATTTTCGGAGTTCGCTGAATAGCAGAAAAAAAGTCAAATTCACACTTTGTATTTAATGACAGCAATAAGTATGGTTTCTTGCAACCAATACATTGCAATAATTGTTTGCAAGGATACAGTTAAAACTCATGTATGGCCGTGTGATAGCTTGATTGTCGACAGCAGTATGCAAATTAGATTGGGTTATTGTTTTGACAGTTTCTATGATTCTGCAGTGAAGTCCAGTCTGATGTTTACCTTGCAAACAATGTATAATTTTTCTATAATTAAAACGGTTTCTTGTAGTTCCGAGTCTTTTTGTATCGCTTTGAAACCTTGACATCTATTATTAGTTGACAACGCAGATTTACTCATTGCTTTGCCATCCAATATAGACTTGGCAACCGGCATTTCCAAAACGGACACTGCATTATTGAGGAGTCACTTAAACTGCTTTGATCGCTTGTTTTCCTGGCATTCAGGGAATGCCTTTTGTTTGACACTAGTTGCCTAGTAGCCCTCCTAACAGGCCTATTCAGTCCAAACAGTTTTCAATCCATCACAAAGTATAGTAACTATTTTCATATCTAGTCCTATTAAGCTGGTAGTCAACAGGTAGTTGAGATATTCCAATAATGTTGTGCATCAGCCCGCTCTACCCATTGGTCTCAGTCCTGAGCCTGCTTTCTGTTCTGTTTTCTGTCGGTACGTTTTGTTATGTCGAGTAAAAGCAGAAGTTTTAGGCAATGAAGGATATAACTTGGCAGCTTGCCAGCTAGTGCTCCCAATTGGCTAATGGCCTGGCCAGCTAAAGGATTGTTGGGAGTTAAGTCTGTTTTGGCTTAAAGCAGATAACTCCACCTCCTTGGTGAGGCGGAAATTTTGACAGAAATGTGAGTCAAGTTTGTTAACGTCTGTCAACAGTAGCTACTTTAAAAATGTTGAAATTGTGCCAAAAAACACCAAAAAACCGCTAAAATGAGAAATCTTGGGCGGTGCCGGCTGACTGTCGTTTAAAAAACGACCACATATTTTGCAGAGCCTAAAAGCAAGTACTATCTGTCTGTGAAATATCTCCATTTCCAAAGGATTTTCATTTAATGGTTTATTGCAATTTACAGCACATATGAAACAAGTAGGCCCCAAAAGGGGCAATATTCTTTTGTAGACCTTTTATTATTCAGTTAGAAAAGTTTCTTTGTTCCAATTTAATATAAACATTAGAAGTTTCTGGTGTCTTATTATTTACCTTGACCTCGTTTCCATCATTTCGGCTTCGTACTACAATTATCCTACGAAATAGCCTACCGAGCGTTTGTAACCTGTAACCTGTAACACAGCACAGACTTCCATTCCCTCAGTATGAAATTAACACATAAAAGATCGCAAAGCACTGAAAACATCACTTGGTTTAGCAGTAAATCGTTACGAACCAAATACATGTAAATTAGACAAACAAGTTATTTCTTTTCGGTACTAACTTTTGAAAAGTTGTCATTATTGTACTTAATTTTACCTTGCCTATTCCGCATAAGGATCAGAAATCAATGAGAACGACTTCGTATAAAATGCCTGCCAAACCGAACTTGTGAAGTCCAGCGCAAGCCTAGTAAGAAAGGGGATAAAAATAGAAAAAAATAAAAAAAGGAGAAGGAAGGAAGGGGGAGATGGGGAATAGGATAGAGGGGGGAAGGGAAAAAAAAGAAGAATAAGGAAGGGGAAAAGATTACCTAATGCACCCTCGTATTGCTCCCAAGCAACACTGGTCCTCAAAAATATGCAACCGTGTGGATTGCTGAGAGCCGAAGACTGCGAGGAGGCTGTCAGTTCTGCTGCTTAAATAGATTCTAAACCTAATTTGCATAATCTGAACACAAAAAATTATACCTAAACGAGCCCTGTGCTGAGGATAGGGCTTCTAAATAGAGAAATGACTCATAACACACTGGACATACTAAATTCCGTTTTATACATTCCTGCTCCAGCAGGAATAAAAATTGACAACAAATGATTGAAATCAACTGTAAACAGAAAAGATTTTTACTGCTAAATACGATTCAAAACGGTTCTTGAGTAAAACAACAAACAAGCAATATTGTCTGCAAAAGATTAAATGAAGTCAGAAGAACATTTCTATAAATTTAGGCCTGCTGCGCAGCGGAAACTGTTTTAAAGTTAAAGTTACTGGGAAATTAAAAAAGTAATCAAGCAAGCAAATCTTGACCAACCAGATTTCAATCATTTTTAATTTATCAGTTACTGTATCTTCAATAAACTGTAAAAGAAATAAAATTGACATAAATTTTCAACATTCGCATGTTTATTGATTGTGATTAAAACTAAAACCATGCCAAACTAACTTAACCTTAAAGCCCGGTTCATACTTCGTGTGCTTTGTGCTTTGTTCTTTTGTGCTTTTGTGCTTTGTGCTTTGTGCTTCCCGGTTCATACTTTTTGGAAAAGCACAGTGCTTTGTGCTTTGTGCTTTTCTAATTCATACTCCAAAATGTGCTTGTGCTTTGTGCTTTTGTGCTTTTGTGCTTTCGGGTGTGCTTTCGAATGTTGAGCCGAGTTCAACATTTTGAGTTGTGCTTTTGTGCTTAGCCCATCAAATTCCAGTATTATTTGCATTATCCAATAGAAAGGAGAAGGCGGCGGTGAATCAAAAGAGAATGAATACGGTAAGGAAGACATAGAAATGATGGAAAAAATAGGAAAATTATAAAAAGTATATATCAGTATTCAGTATACATGTCTACTTTAGGCATTTAATTTTAATTCACTGCATGATTTCAATATGTTATCCTAAGTTTGGTAATTTTTCTAACAGCGATGGTGGTTAACAAATATTTTTAAAATTATTTTGTGCTGTTGCTTTGCTTTGGCAAATATGCTGTTTAGAAGTTGTTCACTGACATTTGCAAGCATTCAAAACATTGCTTTTAAAGTTTTTGAAAACCTGCTTTTCTATTTAATTTGGGCAGAATATGCAGGATACTTTCTGTGTTTCCATACGTCAGGTGACTAAATCTCTACTTGTGCTTTACTGTCCCCACGGGAAGTATGAACACGTCCTCGTGAGCACAAAGCACAAAGCACAAAGGACAAAGGACAAAAGCACAAAGGACAAAGCACAAAGGACAAAGCACAAAGCACTCTTAGAAAAGGACAAAAGCACAAAGCACAAAAGCACAAAAAGTATGAACCGGGCTTTACTTCATATAAATTTGTAACTCTGTGATCAGTTGTCGTCTGCAAAATGTTGAGAGATCTTTTGCCTGTCAGTGAAGAATAAACTTGTTTCCTTTTACTGAATCAGGAATCTTTCCAATTTTATTTGCTTTGTGAGTAATAGCAAATCTGAAGTTGGATTCTAGTGTAAATTATGCTCTGCCGTCTTAAAGCATTGTATACACGCTTTCATGCGAAGACTTATGTTTTGCATGTCATTGCGTGGAACCAAGGTGGCAGAGCAAACATAAGAGACCTGCTGCGCTGAGGCACAGCAGGAAAAAACGAAGAAATTGGCTATGATCATACATTAACACGAAGTTAATTTAATCTGAGAGAGTCTACAACGACTCTTACCTTCATAATTTCAAAAGCTTAAAGGAGTCGACCCCGAGTTTAGGAACCAATTGCAAATTCTTTACAACAGTAGATTAGATTGATCACAGACAAAACTGGTAAGGTTCATCTCCATCTGTTGCTAAAATTTCTAGAATCTCAGGTCATTTGTTTACATTGTGTCTTTTGCAGATGGATTACAATGCTTGACCTGCTCCGACTTCACCACAAATCTGGACAGCAAGTGCAATGTTTCTCAGTATTGCATGGGCCAGGATGTTTGCGTTAAGGGAGAGTTTCAGGGTAGGAGATTTTAATTCTGTGTCATTTTTAAAACTTCATGCTAACGACCAAAATTGAGAATTTAATGTCTAATTTGTTCAATGAAAACAATCAATGTGTCCTTTCCCCATTTCTTCCACTCAGAGAAACCGTTCGCATAGTCGCAACCAGATCTTTGACAGCATAGTCGAAACAATAGGTATGTAGGTACTGCTTTTTAGACAGTTCCGGAACGTAAATGTGCACTAAACAATTAAATTTTGTTTCAGGCGAGGGTGTGATTAGAAGTTGCCAGTTAGAGCCGACGGCAAAACAGCTCTGTCAGCTTGGTAAAGAGTTAGCTTTGTTTCTCACCTAACTAAAACCAAGAGAGTTAAAACGGTAAAGTTGAAACTTTATAACAATGTTAACCCAGTAGGTTAGTTCAAATCAGCTAAACTCTTCAGTCCTGAAAAAGCCCAAGAGTTTGTAATAGGAAGAATAAGACGGTCAGCATTTTTCTGCACGATTCAAGCAATTGGTGGCGTATCAAGGATACGAGAAAGACGTCGGGAATTGACTACCATTTACCCAGAGAACCAAGATAGAAGCAGACGAAGCTTAAAACTTCATTATATAATTAATCAGGATTGAAAATAAAGAATTGGACGTGCCAGGAGTTGAACCACAGCCCTACATTTCCCGCACCGCACCTTTCTAACACCGCACCACCGGGAAATCGGCTCAGCTTTCATGTTAGGCTTATCAACCTTTCCCATGCCTGCTTTCTTATAGCAATGAGCAATAATTACGTAATAATAGCAATACTGCTGAGTGCTGACATTGGTATTGTGCAAGTAGCTTCGTAGAGTTAAGGTTTTTTTGCACACAGATGCACACAGCTGACTCAAATCAGTAACGTTTTTATATGTAACATGTATTTCAATTCATTACTTTAATCTAACGTTCTTGATTTCAGGGGCTGCCCATAGATTCTTTGGGAAGACGCGCACGACCAGCCTAACAGCGGATCAGCTGTCAAACTTAAACAGCAACGGCAAGTCTTTGATCTTTGTGATCTCATTAGTTCTGTAGACTGCAAAAGCTAACACTGTCACGCACGGGCCCTGAGATCGAAAAAGTCCGATGAAATTAATCTTTTTCTGCAGCAATTACCAGATCTTGTTGCTTAATGGCGACTTCATTTTACATAACTTTACTGGCAATTGTGGTGGCAAGAGGCGCAATTTTGGATAACATTGCAGACTGCAGGGTGTCCGACCCCGTAGCAGTCTTTGACGATGATCGGTGGCATGGCAAGACTAATGATTAAAGACAAAGAAAATCACGATGAATTGATTTTCCCTTTTCTCTTCATTTTTAATGATAACTGTTTTTTAAATGCTACCGAAATGCTTTGTAGACGCCCCTTCAAACATTTACTAAGCAACATGTATCAACTAGACTAGTATCTTGAATAGTATCTTGAACTGGGAAAGGTTGAAATCCTCGCAATAAACCAGTGTCGCGGAACAGCAACAATTATTTGAGTGATGTGGACATTCGGCTACAAATCAGACATGTGGTAATTCGAGTTGAGTCCAAATTTGATGATTTTCCTACTTATTTTCAATAGCGTAACACAGATCTGGAGAGATTACATTACCAACATTTTTTTCTGCCACCATTTGGATGCGGAATCTAATAAGAAATTCCTATACACTATATGTAACGGCAGGGTAACGGTATCAGTGTCAGTTTCGCAGAGAATATGAATCCGTCTAATGTCTCTCTCATCTTTTCAGTTACCATTCAACAGTATCAAACTGAATGCTGGAGGAATTTCACCATGAAAACACAGATTGAAACCTGTAAGAGTCAAAAGACCCAATCAGAAGGCGGGCGAAAGATGATCTTCTGTCTGTGTGAACGCGGTCACAGCTGTAACAGTGGAAATTTGTTGCAAAGCTCGCTGGCATTTAGCACTCTGCTTATTCTGGGCTCGCTGATTTGTCGGAACCAATTCCGCTAACAATGTTAATGTAGATTTTTGTGAACACCATTTGAACAGTATATCTTACTCGAGGCATTTTCCGTTTTGTTTTTCTCCATTCCGGCTCTTCCATGACTGTCTCACTTTTTTCCTTTTGTTGTATTTTTCTAATACAATGAATGCTCTGTTGTGCAATAAACTTTTAGCGATTAAGCGTTGCAGTTTAAGTTTCCAGTGGCAAATCTAGAATCCTCTATATTATCTCCTGACTTATAGGGATATCCGTGATTGTTTAGATCGCAACAACAGGAACAAACCCCCACGCGTCACACTAGCCATCCTGTTTCAATGTAGCTGCAAGGTTGTGGGCCTTATTCGATGTACAAGTGCACGGTTTTGCGTTCAGCATTGCATCGCAAATTCATCGAGCGGGAAGCCCTCCTACGCGACACTCGTTGGTCCTGTACTCTCATGTGTACCACTCGGAGCTTCAAACATCATGAACCTATGTACATATATAATAGAATGCAATAAAAGCATTGTTACAAAGTATGACACATTTCCTCTTGTTTCAATAAAAGTTTGAGTATAAGACAAATTTGGACAAAGTAAATGCTCCCCCCCAGTCCTTGTGTTAGGCACTTCCTTTAACTTACGCAAAGATTAGTACATTTGTTTTCCTGGCTTTAGGTTCAAATAATGTCGGAATAAATCTGAAAAGTTAGTCAGCTTAGTTTGTCTTTACTTTGCAAGAATGTCGGATTTAGCCAGCCAACAGCCTCTTTGATTAGTTAAAACCTGAAATTTTTAGAGGAAGCTTCCTGATTTCAGTACACTAGGTCGAATTTAGAGTACAAGTTTCTATAATTCAACTGTTTGTACATTGTTACTGTATGTACATTGTTACAAAATATTATCTTAAAAATCAAGGGCTTCTTTTCTGTCTGTTGCACTAAATACGATAAACATCATCGGAACTTAATTACAAATTAGTCTAATTAGGTTTTAGTTAGATTTGATGCAACTGTCCGAATGCCACAAAAAGAGTAACCATTCCTGTTGGATGCCGAAGCCGACTTCGAACAGATGTATTCGGATTCATTATTCAGATTCATTATTCATTCATAAACCTTAACCTCAGCGCTTAAGTTCCGCCTAAACGAGTGCCAAGATATTTTTTAGTCAAAATTTACAATTTTAATTAACATTTGCAGCTTTTAGCTTAAAGCTTAAAGCTAGCATTAAAACATAAAACACTAAAACATTAAAGCTTTTGAGGAAATCTGGTAATTAGAAATTTTAATCTAAATACCTTATTCCTGTTCCGACTCCTAGCTTAAATGCCCCGTCTTTCTATTTTCCTGAAGAGGAGTTCTCAGTTACCAATACGAACACTGAAACTAATGTCTGGTCTCGGTGCCTTACACTAATTTAAACACAATCTCAAAACTACATATACATTCCTGACAATTTTTGTGTCACCCAATCGTATGTCAGAAACATGCTATCTGTGGTCGGTTTAATTTAGTTAAATTTAAATTTAATTCAATTTAATTTAAACCGAAGTTAGCAAGTTTCTGGAAGCCAATCAAAGTCAACATCTTAGTGTTTTCTGATTGGTTGGTTACTTCTGGATACTTCCCGTAGGATGGGAACCAGTTTATTCGATCTTTTCAAACCATGTAAAGGATCTTGAGATTTGACGGAATTGAACGCAGCACGAAATCTGAGTATATTCAATCCAGAGTGTCCTTCAAAAATCATCAACATCATCATCACCATTTCTAAACTTTCTGGAACCCATTATCAGTCGATATTGTATTCATAGTATTTATTTGGAAATTTCGCCTTTGCTAAATACACAAATCCTGTGTAGCAGTGCAGCGCCACTACCCAAGCCAAGGATGGGGTCTCTAACTTGTCGTTTACTCCTTCTTTTCTTAATTATAATAACAATATTATCAGAGGGGTCTAGCTATTTTAAGTTTTGCTCTAAATTGCTTCATTAGTAGAGATTAACGCCCACCGAATTTTGTTGAAGCTGCTTTTGCGTGCCAAAGTTGACGTCCTCAGTTTACTTTTATTCTTTCCTTCAAATTAATTGAACCCAGCAGTCACAGTAAGGCACAAGGCAGATTGGCTGCAACTCGAGCGAGCTGACGCCTAACAATTATTTTTGGCTCAATCTCAGTTCTAGGTTATTACTTTTGTTCAGAAAATGTGTCAAACTGAAAGCCTCGATATAATTCGCTAACGAAGAATCATTAAACCTAGAATCTAATGCTGTCAAGTTATCCGGCAAAAATTACTACGTTTTAAGAATTAATCCTGATTTAGTCTAGCTAGGGTTGCCCTGTGTTGCCCACCTACGGACTTTTGCTTAGTTTCATTAGTCAACAACTAACATTTCATAAAGCTATAACTTACGTAAATCCCAGTCCCAAATGTTCACTTTTTAAGCATTGTGTAAAGATTTTTTCCTGTGTTCAGTTGGCTTGGCAAGGGTCATTTTTAATGACTGTTTATGCTAATGCCTATAATTTTTCTTTTAAATACGTGACCACGTGAATATTTTATAATTCCCAACCCATTAGCATTAAGCCCATGAACTAGCTCAGGTTCAGCACCCAATGAAAATGGGAAAAACCAGACGTTCGTTTTCTGTCGTGACGAAAGTTAAATCTAACTATTCAATCAGCCTATTTCTGTGTCTGAATCAAAGAAAATTGGAAATCCTGCAGAGAATTCTAATGTTTCTTTTGTTTCAAATGAAGAAGTAAACTGGGGCTAGCCGCATGCTGGAGTGATTACCTTTTAAGAGTATCACTTTTCTAAACCATCACCAAATGCAGCATACCATTAATTTTATGTGGAAAGTATTTCTGTTTTTTCTGATTTTTATTACCGGTAACATAGGTTTGCATCTGGCAAAAATGCTATCATTACCGTGCACAAACAGTAAAAATTAATGTTGTGGAAAAAGTTATCTTCATAGAAAATGTAAACAAAATGGCACATCCTAATTAGCTAGAAGAGTCAGTGTTTTGGGATCCAAATTGAGCACGACACCAACGTTTCGTCATTTTAACTCGTGAGACTAAACAAAAGTTCAGCATTTTCTATTCCAGGCCATGGGTTTCATTAATTAATTAATTAATCAACTCATTAATTGATTAATTAAATTTGGAAGGCCGTCACTTGCCCCCACGATACTTACCCCACGACAGTTGCCCCCACGTCACTTGCCCCCACGTCACTTGCCTCTCCGCAACACTTGCCCCCAGCGACAGTTGCCCCCAAATTTAGAATTTTGTTTTGTAGTACTGTTTGTTCTGTTTTCGGATGTAGTTATTGAAACGTTGAATGCAAACATGGAGCTGTGTTATAACAGATAACAAATATAACAGCAAACCTAAGGGAGGGTCTACTTTTGGGGTCAATTTTTCTACTTTCTCCGATCTCGCTGATTTTTACGTATTTTAACTGAGTTTTAAAATAAAGGTCGTAAGCCTTCCGGTTAGTGAGTAAGTTTACCTCTTATTTCACCAAAAAATTGCCAAAAAACCCTGAGTCAAAGGTTGAGTGTACTGTTAATATAACTTTTGTAATTTTGTAATATATAGTTTGTGTCTTTTTCGTTTTTGATTAAAAGGATTAAATTAATACACTCTGCTGTTACATATATCTGTTATCTGTTATAACACAGCTGCTTACATGACTCTATTCAACACTAATCAAATAACTACATCCGAAAACAGTACTACAAAATAAAACAAAATTCTAAATTGGGAGGCAACTGTCGCTGGGGGCAAGTGTTGCGGAGAGGCAAGTGACGTGGGGGCAAGTGACGTGGGGGCAACTGTCGTGGGGGTAAGTATCGTGGGGGCAAATGTCGTAGATCCATTAAATTTTTATGACAGATTGATCAGAAGTGAGTTCAAATGCATCCATACCAAATTTGTGCTCAATCGTTAAGTTTTATGATTTTAGACACAAGAATCAGCGGACAGTATATTAGGACAAAACGTAAAATTGGCTTAGTAATAGCTTAAATTAAAATTTAGGTAGCATTTAGGTAGTATTTAGGTAATTTAGGTTACGGCTTTGGAAATGTTCAGGGCAAACGAGGCTCGAACCCACCACCTTTGGCTTTGAACTCAGTAGTTTTGGAAAATGGTAACATCTAACTTCTTAACTAAAATTAAACTCGTTATCATCTTTTAATATCGTACTGCATAAGAACGTGATCCTAAGAAATTTACTCAAATCTTAATTTTTAGACTGCTAAAGGTTTCTCGATTTAGCTTAGTCCGCTAACAGAGTACGTCTCGTGTCGCGTAGTTAACTATTAAAGGTTACAGTAATTTGTTGAAAATGAAAATATTATCACGGTCTTAAACTGTTTAGTGAGCCTTTAATAGGTTGACTGGATATAAGACTCGTGCTGATGCTGGTGCTTCGTGACAGATACAAAGTTTGTTAGGAATGCAGAGCGCCACGACTCTTTTCTGAGGATGATGTTTTCTGTTCGTGACCTTAGTCTCTCTGCCTCTGAATTTTCAATGCTCTGCTTTCTTCCTCCATCGCATTTTGCTTTTTCTTGGTGAAAGGTTGACGTCGTCTAGACACTTGGTCGTTGGTCCGCTGGCCGGCCATCGTCCAATTTCCGGCTAAACATTTTTGTCAGTTTCACTGATGCGATGACTTCGGCCTTTTGAAGTTCAC
The DNA here is from genome assembly GCA_030248195.1 of Trissonchulus latispiculum. NCBI lineage: Eukaryota > Metazoa > Nematoda > Enoplea > Enoplida > Ironidae > Trissonchulus > Trissonchulus latispiculum. Next base: position 53,024 of record JASAND010001243.1, read on the forward strand.
GAGAACGAGAAATGCTGATAACAATTTAATAGCAGAGCCATGACTCGGTCAAATAATTTTAAAAATTAAACTGAATGGTCTCTAATATGCTTCAGATTGCTAATTGCTGTTGTGATTGCAGCCGACTGCATTGAATCTGCCACTTGCTGTTGCCGTGATGGGCCTACAGGGGAAATCCACAGTGCAATTTGCCCTGCTCGTGCTGATAATTTGCTTATTGAATGCGGCAGCTGAGGTATATTATAATTTCTTTCCAAATGATAAACCTATTTCAAATATAACCTTTTGATAATATACTGTCTATGAGGAATGACATTTGTAATAAATACCGCATTCCTCCACACGAAGAACGTATTAACTAATTCAAGATTTCTGAATTTACGATTTTAACGACAAACTATTTACAGTTTGAGGCTTTTCTTATTTGAAACCAATTAGAACGTCACAGAAATACGTTTCCTTTCTCGATTCTGAAGTTTCGGTTGACTCACTCTTTTCTCAATTCATTTCGACTCAATTCGACGTTTTATTTTCATCTTTCAAGTTTATATAGTTTATTTTCATTTTTGAGCTTGTTTTTGAATACAAGGTTTTTTCCAAAAATGTCCATGAAACCGCAACAATATACTCTAGGTTTAACTGGCATGTGGGGGGGGGGAGGGGGGGGGGGGGGGGGGGGAAGTTTATGGAGAAAAAGGACTGCGATTTTTGACCGCGATTGGTTCAACCCCCCCCCCCCAATTACTTTCAATCAAAACTGAAGAAACAATAATACACCATTTAATTCAATGTGTGTAAAATCCAACATTATGCCTCACTGTTAGGAGGACTTAATGCCAGAATAATCTTATATCCATGTTTTCCTAACTAGAGAATCATAATTATTTTCAAATAAAATCATATCTGGATCTTAGCATATAGCAGAACACTGTTTCAGGCAAAACGAAAACGATCAAAACCTGATTCCGTTGCTGTAAGTAGTTACATAATGCCACGCCTGGACAAGGGGGAGGTGGGAGCATAAAGTTCGCCGAAATTTTGGCCTTAAATTACGCACTGAAAAAAAAGATTTTTACCAGTCGAAAACAACTAAGGAAATTGCAAAGAACGTTTTGGAGCATTCTTATTTACCTTAAGACTATGTATCTGTGTACCCAGGCATCCGTGTTTAGTTTTTGTTTATTTAAATTTGTTACACTTACCACCTGGGGCATATCCAGGATTTTGAAAAGGAGGGGTCCAACCCGAATAGGGGGGGTCTGGACCTAAGTGTTTCCACAAAATGGCCAAATTTGGGCCACAAATAGCTAACAATTTTAAAACATTTCCAAAAAGGTGGGGTCCGGACCCCATGGACTCCGGCTGGATACACCCCTGTTTCACATCCACTTGCAATTCCGAAGCCTCTCTGCAGATCTGTTTTTCCGTTGCTGCTTTAGATGACTGATTGATCTGTTTTGAAATCTATTTGTCTGTCTATTTTAGGAATCTAGATTTTGGGGCCCCTCAGAATTCAAACGATGGCACCCACCGACCGCCTACAACGGCGACAACTCCTTCGCTGACTACAATGTGGAGCCGATTCATGCAGTGGCCGGCAACCCGCCTGGAAAATGAAGTCTGACTGGTCATACTTTTAGTACAATCCCAGCAAATAAATACATGTGTACATTTAGGTATAATAAAAAATGTTGTGTGAAAGAGTAATGCTGCCCCAGCTGTAGTCTTTGGCGCACCTGGGCAATGTGTTTCCAGAAGGAATTGTGTTCAGATCACTCCAAAAAAGTCGAGAATTCCACACGTAATACACTTTTCATGGTTTAAGCAATTTTAAACAACTGCAAGTTATCGAAAGCAATTTTGACTTTGTCAAAGTTTAGCAATTTGGATATAATCAGCATGTCTTCTGTTTCTTGCTCTCTGATCTATCCAGCCCTTGCAAGATGTGTATTACCAATATCGAGGGGTCTCCAACACCCCATACTCTACCGTGTTAAAGTATGATAGCTAGCTTCGCACAAGCTGCCAAATTCCAGATGGAAGAGCATCCATCATACAGGGACTCTTGCGGCACTAACACACAAGTACAAAGGTTAACACAGTGTTCCTTAGCGGATTCTGGCTACCCTTCTGGATCATTCGCATCATTTGCCACTTTATTGCATATCCTGAATTAAAAATGCTACTTGATTAAAGCATGGTATGCGCAGTATTGTTTTTTGGGTGCCGCCTGAAATAATGGTTGCAAGCTTGGAACTGTGAGATTTGATGTGTGTGGTCAGCAAAGTTTTCCCAATCACAAATTGAAATTTAACGAAATTTTAGAATCGTGTTTGGCTGGTACCGCAAAAAATAAAATTGTTAAGTTTCAAAGTTTGTAGCAAGATATATACTGTATGTTAGAGACTACTGTGTGTGCTGCGACGTTAACGCAGCATTCAGCAATATATTAAAACCTGCGAAATTATTCCGATTCAGCTCTCCAGAGAAAGCTTTATTTATATATCGCAATATTAATGCTTAATGTTAAAAATCATTATTGTACATTTAAAATTGTTCATTTACGCAAACTTAACAGTTTCAGACTTTATTCATTTATCATAGACATTGTGAGGAGTGCCAATGTTAACGATCGGACCAGGAGCGACCGCAAAGGCATTTCTAGTCGTAGTTGTGGTTGAGGTAATGCCATGTTTGGTCGTGGATGCAGTTGCATTTTTTATAATCGTTACATCTGAGCTAGATGTGCTACCAAAAACTTTGGTCATAAACTCCTTCCTAATATCCGTCAGTCGCCACAAATAAATGGCCACATTTACAAAACGGTTGAACTCAATCGAGATCCATATTAACCGTTTGAAGATGCCGAACGCCCAAAACTGGACTCGCATACGAGTTAAGGCTGTCTGAACCAGCAAGGGGATGATGTAAAGAACTACTGTAAAGCTGACAACTATTGCCATAGTTCTGGTCATTTTGGCTTGTCTCTTCTGATTCTCGGTTTGCAGGGAGCGATGAAGCTTTGACTGCTGATGTTTCAACAATGCCATGACCAGAACGTATAGAAGAATACTGACAACCTCACCAACTGCGATCAGAGTCTGATAATAAAAGTTATAAGTATTTGGGGTTCCCCAAAATGTTATGCACAGTTGAGTTACAGTCTTTGCTCGGGGAAGTTGGTAGGAAAGGACGAATCCGACGAAGCTAGAGACGAATGCGGTACCATATGCTAGGCCAATCAGAGCTATATTGTAGGATTTTCCAACCTTTGTATAGAATTGCAAACATGTGACCGCAATGATACGGTCAATGCTGACCGCTGTATTCATGAGCGCACCAACCTGTGGACCAAACAGTATTGGTGCTGTGAATATTTCCGTCATGCAGTGCCAAGGGGTTACTGGGACTTGAAGAGTACCACTGAGAGTAAAGTAGAGTCTTCTGCAGCCGGCAAGACAGTATCCCAAGCTGTAAATGCCGTCGGCCAGACACTGACAGCAGACCACTACCATTTCCTTTCTGGACCGCAAGTGCTGGCTCAGGGCTACAGTGCCAACGACTACTGCGACACATAGTAGGGTAGGAAGGGACACAGCAATATAAACCACATTGACCAGGATTTGTTCAGTCTGTGCAGTTGTCTGCGATGCTGAGGCGTCAGTCGAGTTGTTCATTTGCGACTACGATCGTAAACAGAGGGCTGCAGAATTAAGAAATAGTGTTCATAATAACAGACTGTCCAATCCGGTTGACTTGTCTTCTCTGCTGGTTCTACTAACGAATTACTGCCTTATATATGCTGCGTTCCACTAAAGCGATTATTCTATCAATGATGCACCTGGAATCGAGAAGATCTAACTCATAGGCACAGGTGAAAGTGAATTAAGTTGAAAACAAGAAAGGAGCCTACTCGCTACTTGCTGGAAGCAACATTACTCAACTACAGATCAAGTAAGCAATATATGACTTCCTTTACCCAACTAAGCAGAAATATAGTTCCTCATACAATATTTCTATCTCTTACTGGGCTTAATTACTTCACTTTGGCGGTGGCGGTATCCTTTTGTGCAGTGCTCTTTGAAAGGCTATAACTTTCTCAGTGTTTGGAGTTAAAGCTTACAATGAGTACATTCACCTCAAAATATACTTCTTTGTTACTTCTTTGTGTAGACATCTGGCATCTGATGATTTCAAGTGACAGAAGGCAGCCACCAAAGACGGTGTAGGCTGCTAACCCTCCGCCGGGTGATACAGAAAAAACTTTCCCATGGGTACCGCCATCGCAGTCAGGGAGTTAGCCGTTCTTCCAGCTGGGACCAGGACAGAAAGGGGTACCAAAGCCTTCCCGGTGTGCGAAACACCTCCCCCTTTTTGAGTATCCAGGAAGGATGGGATCAGGAGACAAGGAACCAATACCAACCAATGCCCAAACCTTCAAATGCAAAGTGCCGGATTACACCTCTCGCCCCGTCGGGGCGGTCCAAATTTATCGAGCTGGGCTGAGCTCTAGTGCCCGGATTAGCTCATTCTGCCTGCGTCAAGCGGAGCAGGCAGATAGACCCCAGGTGCGCCGAGGAAATCCTCCAGACTCTGTCGTGCCACCAAAACTTATCCGTTTCGGGTTTGGCGACTGTCAGGATATGGAACTAGCAGAACAAGCTTACTTTCATGACGTACCAGTTCGAATAAATACCAAAATAATTGGAAACGTAATAAAAACAAGTAGTAAAAGCTCTAAAGATTAGTTTAGGCGTTCAGACTGAGCCTTACACACTCACACAAACTCAGGGGAGGGGACCTGTGAATGAACCCCATATCCTTGATGCTGCAGAATTGAAGGGGTTAAAAAACTAGCTAATCTCAACCTCAATTAATGGTGAACGGATTCACTAATACACATGATTAATAAAATTACAGTTACCATTATAAAACCACAAGTTACTGACCAGGCAAAAACTATACACCAATCGCGTACTAAATTTTTGTGCCTTTATTTAGTTTCAATTGCAAAAGAAGGCGAAACTGTACAATTCCTGACTACATAATTACAAATCCTGCTGTATAATTTACAATTAATGCTTAACTACAATTCGTACGCAAACAAGAGCAAACAAACAAAAAACACACACATCACAATTAAAAGACACTCTAGTAAATGAATAAATAGCGACAGCGAGGTCTTTAAAGGAAATTTAGGATTTCTAGGAGCTTTTAAGGGAAAGAATCACGAAATGCTTCATGAAAGGAAATTGAAGGAGAGGTAGTAGCGTCTTCCGCTACTGCCTGTACTACATTTTTGCTGGTACCGCATAAAATAAAATTTTTAAGTTTCAAAGTTTGTAGCAAGATATATACTGTATGTTAGAGATTACTGTGTGTGCTGCGACGTTAACGCAGCATTCAGCAATATATTAAAACCTGCGAAATTATTCCGATTCAGCTCTCCAGAGAAAGCTTTTATATATCGCAATATTAATGTTTAATCTTAAACATTATTATTGTACGCAAACTTAACAGTTTCAGACTTTATTCATTTATTAAAGACATTGTGAGGAGTGCTAATGTTAACGATCGGACTAGGAGCGAGCGCAAAGGTATTTCTAGTCGTAGTTGTGGTTGAGGTAATGCCATGTTTGGTCGTGGATGCAGTTGCATTTTTTATAATCGTTACATCTGAGCTAGATGTGCTACCAAAAACTTTGGTCATAAACTCCTTCCTAATATCCGTCAGTCGCCACAAATAAATGGCCACATTTACAAAACAGTTGAACTCAATGGAAATCCAGATTAACCGTTTGAAGATTCCGAACCCCCAAAACTGGACTTTCATACGAGTTAAGGCTGTCTGCACCAGCAAGGGGATTATGTAAAGGACTACTGTAAAGCTGACAACTATTGCCATAGTTCTGGTCATTTTGGCTTGTCTCTTCTGATTCTCGGTTTGCAGGGAGCGATGAAGCCTTGACTGCTGATGTTTCAACAATGCCATGACCAGAACGTATAGAAGAATACTGACAACCTCACCAACTGCGATCAGAGTCTGATAGTAAAAGTTATAAGTATTTGGGGTTCCCCAAAATGTTATGCACAGTTGAGTTACAGTCTTTGCTCGGGGAAGTTGGTAGGAAAGGACGAATCCGACGAAGCTAGAGACGAATGCTGTGCCATATGCTAGGCCAATGAGAGCTATATTGTAGGATTTTCCAACCGTTGTATAGAATTGCAAACATGTGACCGCAATGATACGGTCAATGCTGACCGCTGTATTCATGAGCGCACCAACCTGTGGACCAAACAGTATTGGTGCTGTGAATATTTACGTCATGCAGTGCCACTGGGACTTGAAGAGTACCACTGAGAGTAAAGTAGAGTCTTCTGCAGCCGGCAAGACAGTATCCCAAGCTGTAAATGCCGTCGGCCAGACACTGACAGCAGACCACTACCATTTCCTTTCTGGACCGCAAGTGCTGGCTCAGGGCTACAGTGCCAACGACTACTGCGACACATAGTAGGGTAGGAAGGGACACAGCAATATAAACCACATTGACCAGGATTTGTTCAGTCTGTGCAGTTGTCTGCGATGCTGAGGCGTCAGTCGAGTTGTTCATTTGCGACTACGATCGTAAACAGAGGGCTGCAGAATTAAGAAATAGTGTTCACAATAACAGACTGTCCAATCCGGTTGACTTGTCTTCCCTGCTGGTTCTACTAACGAATTACTGCCTTATATATGCTGCGTTCAACTAAAGCGATTATTCTATCAATGATGCACTTGCAATCGAGAAGATCTAACTCATAGGCACAGGTGAAAGTGAATTAAGTTGAAAACAAGAAATGAGCCTACTCGCTACTTGCTGGAAGCAACATTACTCAACTACAGATCAAGTAAGCAATATATGACTTCCTTTACCCAACTAAGCAGAAATATAGTTCCTCATACAATATTTCTATCTCTTACTGGGCTTAATTACTTCACTTTGGCGGTGGCGGTATCCTTTTGTGCAGTGCTCTTTGAAAGGCTATAACTTTCTCAGTGTTTGGAGTTAAAGCTTACAATGAGTACATTCACCTCAAAATATACTTCTTTGTTACTTCTGTGTGTAGACATCTGGCATCTGATGATTTCAAGTGACAGAAGGCAGCCACCAAAGACGGTGTAGGCTGCTAACCCTCCGCCGGGTGATACAGAAAAAACTTCCCCATGGGTACCACCATCGAAGTAAGGGAGTTAACCGTTCTTCCAGCTGGGACCAGGACAGAAAGGGGTACCAAAACCTTCCCGGTGTGCGAAACACCTCCCCATTTTTGAGTATCCAGGAAGGATGGAATCAGGAGACAAGGAACCAAGGAACCAATACCAACCAATGCCCAAACCTTCAAATGCAAAGTGCCGGATTACACCTCTCGCCCCGTCGGGGCGGTCCAAATTTATCGAGCTGGGCTGAGCTCTAGTGCCCCGATTAGCTCATTCTGCCTGCGTCAAGCGGAGCAGGCAGATAGACCCCAGGTGCGCAGAGGAAATCCTCCAGACTCTGTCGTGCCACCAAAACTTATCCGTTTCGGGTTTGGCGACTGTCAGGATATGGAACTAGCAGAACAAGCTTACTTTCATGACGTACCAGTTCGAATAAATACCAAAATAATTGGAAACGTAATAAAAACAAGTAGTAAAAGCTCGAAAGATTAGTTTAGGCGTTCAGACTGAGCCTTACACACTCACACAAACTCAGGGGAGGGGACCTGTGAATGAACCCCATATCCTTGATGCTGCAGAATTGAAGGGGTTAAAAAACTAGCTAATCCCAACCTCAATTAATGGTGAACGGATTCACTAATACACATGATTAATAAAATTACAGTTACCATTATAAAACCACAAGTTAATGACCAGGCAAAAGCTATACACCCATCGCGTACTAAATTTTTGTGCCTTTTTTAGTTTCCATTGCAAAAGAAGGCGAAACTGTACAATTCCTGACTACATAATTACAAATCCTGCAGTATAATTTACAATTAATGCTTAACTACAATTCGTACGTAAACAAGAGCAAACAAACAAAAACAACCATGATTCTTCAACTAATAGATACAAACTTAGCTACTTGCAGATCAAAAGATTACATTATTATCGTCTGTGTGCTTTTTTTTTCTTTTTCAGGATATGATTTTCACTCGAGAAACTTGTAGGGCTTCTTGGAACTAGAGACCCGCATATTAGTTCGTTCGGAAATTGGGACACCTGTCCACAGTAGTTGAGGCGGACCCAGCCAGCAACAACTAGCTCCAATTTTAGCACGAAATAGTCCTACCGAAGTGGTCTCTAGACCGTGCCCTCACCGTAACTTTTGGTTGAAAGGCTTCTATGGCAAAATTTAAATGTTTCCTGATAGCTGACAATCTCCTAAACCCAAACGTTTTTTACTGAACCCGATTCAATGACAGTATCTACCACAATACTAAATTATTTGCACCATATCTGCTATAACTTTATCATTAAGACATTGAGCAAGAACATCCCTTTATAAACCAGATTTTGAAAGCTTTCAGAATACAATTCTAAATCCCTCATTTTTTCCATTTTCGTTACATTTTCCCTGTAACACCCTCTTTCCAGCCACTAAAACCAGTCAACAAAAATCCATCTCCAACTGACCGAATAGGCCAAAAACCAAAATTTTCTTATCTTTTCACCTACAAATACCAATCCCAGGTCCCAGATTGTTTAAAGAAAAGGAAATTGACTTATTCGTTTTAGCCAGCTTCGTGAAGGATTAAAGCCGTGAGAGTAAAAACCCGAAAGGAAACCAGCACCTTAAATAAAGTGCTTTAAAATGTACGCAATGAAATCCAAATATTTCCCCATTTCTGCCAGTATCCAAAAACTGAATTAACAGACAACACGAGCTAACTTAAGCTGCTGATTCGGGTTCGCGCAAAGCACCGCCGTGTTCACAAAGCCATGGTATCCCTAAATCTGGTAACTTTTAAAGGTTACAAGTGGTTAAAAACCAATTCGTTAACCACCATTTCCGAATTGAAAAAATTTTAAAAAACAAATCGGAGAGCTAGAACTGGGTAAAATGCTAGACCCGTACCCGACCCCTGGCATTTGTAAACGTTGTCAGACATCAAACGTCAGAACTTGAAGCCTTTGCTCTTCCGGAATAGTCTTAGCTTAAATTGATCATAGTTGCTTTACAGCTATTGTGTTGTGCACGAAGTTGCCAAATAATATATGAATTGTAGATATTCCTATGGTCTGAGGTTTGCTAAGCTAAAAGCTGCTTAGTCAGTCATCAACTTAAACTTTCATTCTGCTCTTCTGCGCATCCATTTATTTCCGCGCTGAATTAAATACAATTAGCTTACCCTATTAGTGACAAGATACGAAATGGACTATCCGACAAATATACATATCAACCGAACAATGTACAACATTGTCGCCAATGTATTAGACTTGCGTATTTGGTGAGTTTCGATTCCAGAAGCTATTCAATTTGACAGTCCGCGCTGCCAGGGCTTCGATAGCCGTCAAAAATTCCTGTCGAATGTATCGAATGATAACGATACTCAGCAGACTCGTGGAACCTGCGTTAAGTATGTCGACGAATTTGAACATGTACTTCATGTATCGCCATGCAAACCCGTTCAACACCTGAATAAAGGCACTGACAAAACAGAACAGTAGAATGTTCATTTCGGCAGAACTAACGGCTGGCAGCGTGCCAAGCCGGCTTCCATCCTTCGTTTTTCGTCGCAAATATCGAATATAGGCGTAGCAGAAGGAGTAACAGCCAACACTGATCGTCCAACAGACCGACTCCTTTACGGTCCAATAGGTATGATTCGCGTCCACACTTTTAGTGTCCTGTGAAACGGCGAAATTCTGACCACATTGAGGCTCAAAATAGGCCGCAGTGTTGTAATATATGGCAAAGCCAAGCGTCTCTGCAGCGTTCAACAGTTCCACACAAATGTAGAGTACGGTATACTTTACAACGGCGTTCGACGGCCCAGTACAAGAGGATATTGAGCTCAGCTTATCGCCAAAAATCAGCATCAACCGATTTATGGCAATGATCAAATAGGAATACAGTTGCATACTGTACGCTATCTTCTCGAAATAGACGATTAGAACGCTCTGCGATACCGTAACCCGCCGGTTTCGGGTTACCAGGGCCAGGCCGACGTAGAGGTAGTAAGCCAGGACTGCTATATCGTTACAGATTTGGCCCAAGATTAGGGCAAACATGGGCTGTTGCTTCCAGGCTCGCAGTTTTATCAAAATCAGGCCGACTATGCAACAAAGTATCAGCAAAATAAAGCAAATGGAAAGAAATATTCCACCGACAATTCGATGAAATTGTTCACTGTGCGTTTCACAGCATGCTCTGGTACCGTTCATAATTTGTTCAAATCGGATAGAAAACCTTGTTTCCAAACGAGTGTCCAGTTTCAGGAAATCAGAATGAAAGGAAGTTAATTAGCGAAAAGGGTATTCAGTGTAAAAGCTGACTATTAAAGATAATTCACAGTTCAGATTTACAAACAGTTTTGGCTGGACTGTAGGGGTTATGCCTTAGAAGACTGAGAATTGTGGACAATTTCTGAAAGTTAAGATAATCCAAGAACATTTTTATAAACTCAATCCTAAGCCACTCTAACCTGCTTCGAGCAAAGATATGTAGATAAAAGCTGACTAGATACGTTTTTGATGACGACGCCTAGGCGAGATGCTACACTGGGAAGCGTAACCTCCAAATGTAACATGACAGTCCTCTAAATAAATGTAACAAGACAGTGTAGCGCGCCTACGCACGTCTACTCGCGACTGGGACTATGAAATCACCATAATAGTGCCTAAGATGGCTGAAACCTCATATAGGTCGGTCGGTTGCCGGTCGGATGAGGGTTCAATTGGTGGGCCCGTGTGCTGTCTTGCTGGGGGTAGTACACACTAAAAACCCTTAATCCACTTATCGTCAAGAGTAGGACGCGGAGTCCCGATGGAAAGGCACCCCCACCCCTGGGGTCAACCAGTACCCTTGCAACGTGACCACCGTACTCCCTGCGAAGGGGTGCTGGGTGCAAACGAATCAAGTGCTTTAATTGGTCACACTTTCCGTGGCTTGCTTCATGATCTCCCTCATCAGCGCTAGAGACCTGGAGGAGGAACTCTGGTTCTTCCTAAAATGCTGACATTAACTGCAGCTGAAACTTGACAACAAGCCTCTGCCGGTCAGCGAGATATGCAAATCAACATATCCAAGAAAGGTGTAATAAATGTCTTAGCATTGCAGTCCTGATTCCTACGGTTCCTTCTTGATTACTCCAATTAGCCCACGTGCACAGGAGTCTGATGAGTTCAGGGGTGAAACCCCCCATACATTCCCCTCCCCGGGCATATCCTATACTGCTAGTTTCTAGTCTGGGAGATGTGACTGAAAAAACAAGACAGACAGAGAGACAGCAAGCGACGAACTTATCAATTAGATACGAATGTGAAGTCTAAACAATTCCTGAATCATTGTTCCGAACAAAGCATGTTTTGTTTGTCTCATCTTTTCAAACGGCTAAAAATCCCAATCCTCGTTCAATTCAACTGTCTAATCCACTATTAAATTACTCTGGAAGGTGAGCATACGCAGCTCCTACAATACACAGCTCCTACAAATGACCTCTCATTGTTTAATACACAGCTCCTACAATTGGATTACGGTAGTTTTGGAAATTGTAAAAATGCATTACTACTGTTAGTGTCCGTATTTCTAAGATTTTTCCGCAAGTTGTTATAAAGATACATTCGACAACTTAAGGTGGTGATTCCCTTTGGTCACATAAAGTTTGCACCATTATTACTCATTCATTGTAAAGTTGGAAGTGTACGAACTAACCAAACTTTACGAGTGGGAAACTGTGCACAAGGAGAACGTCGAACCTGGAGGAGATGTAGTTCCAGTCGACCTAACTAACCTCGCCAAAATATCCTAAGTGAACCCTACTGAACGGAGTTTAACCGCCGATGAAGAGCAAAGACTCAAATAATAAATGACCTACCCCAAATTTGCTAAAAAATACATACTTAAAACAACTAATTACCTACCCAATAAATCTCAGAAAAAGCCCTACTTACCGACTATGCAATTCTAATACAAAAACCTAACTACAAGAGACACCCTAAAATGGCCCAAAAATGAGACCACATTTACTTTAAAAATGTGCTTGACAAAGGGGCGAACCCCGAAAATGCGTACAAAATTTTGAGTGCAAATACAATACAAAGAGAGAGAAACCTAACTAAAATTACTACAAAAACTTTCAAAGAACAAATAAATGTGCTGCACAAAAAGTTACTAACAGAACAAGTCAACACAGAAACTAACCCAGTAAAATTTAAACCTAAACTATCAGAAGAATTTTTGAAGTCATCAAGAGAAATTAAGAATGAATAGAAACTATAGAAGCTAATAAAGGATAAATTAAATGAAGAAAGTCTAGCTCTACAGGGTCACCCTGGAGCGACTAGAGTCTAAAGTGGTACCCACTTTAGACAGATTATGCAGAAAATATTACGCACAGCAAATACGGGGCTAACGCGGGGAGCAACAAAAATACACACGACCGTTCACGAAGAGAGAAAAACCCAAGACTGAATAAAATTGAGACGTCTAGACAGGACTGGTTTTTGAGACAGCGTGGAAGAATTTGATTGGATAATTTTGAGACCCCCTTGAAAGACAGGATGCTGGGAGAGGCTTCGAGAGAAAATAGACGTCTCCACAGCGCCACCTATTGGCTAGGCTGGCTGACACACATATGCATAATTTACACATACACACACTAAAACTCAACAAGGAGACTTTTAAACAAATTTCAACGCACACTTTCAATACAAATTTCAAATAATTTTCACAATATATTTTCAAACTAAATTACACACATTCTTAATAACATTTCTAACACAATTCAACCTAAAATACATTTAGATATATACATTAACATTTTTAGAGGACCGACCTCACGCCGCCTCATTACATCATTACTTGGAGTTGAGAAGCCATTTTTATATCAAAATGCAGCTTGACATTTCTCTTTTTAGTGCATACCATGAAACTAATGTTGCTTTTCAAAAATATTTTTAACACATTTTAGAAGAAGTATAATTTTCCAGATTTTTTGCAGGCTCAAGTAAATTTTTTCGCGAGACATCGGTTATATCATTCGATGCCTCCATCAAATAGCTGGGGACGAATTCTTATTTTTTGTGAAATCGTAACCTGTATTTTGCCTACTTTTTTCCAATTTGTCAAGCGATTACTTTAGCTAGAAAGCAGTAATCGGGGAAACTAAAAAAACGACCCTGGGTATATTTGTGCATAACACATCTATTCAGTATCAGCCCTCCAGCTTGCATGGTGAATGCTCCACAATCTTTGAAAAAATTTGGTCGTGCTTTTGCAAAAACTACATCTTTTATGATAGCAGCCTACGGGATGGGTGTTGGAAGACGATCATGCGTCGGATAATTTGCCCCTATGAGACCTTCAGATCGACGCCCTTAGGTAGATTTTACGGCTTCTATAGTTCAAGAAATAATGGATTATTTGATTTCTGCAAAAATGACAAGTTTTTAAAACAAGAAAATCGGCTATAACTCACGGTAGAGAAACGTTGCTTTAATAAGCAAAAATATGAAGCTCAACGAGATCTTTCGAATGAATATAGTCATAACTTTTATTAAAAAATTATAGAATGCATTTTGAGCACTATGATTAATGTAGATATAGGCAAGCTACTTTATTTCTAAAATTTTACTTTGAAATTTAGGCCTAAAGAAAGACTTCTTGTTTTGGCAAAGGCAAACTTTTATTATAGTTTCTATAACTACAGTAGTATAGTAGGAACATTTCGACCCGCAATCATTGGATTGCGAGTTACCTCAAACTACCTGCAACCCTTTCTGGAGTACCACAATTCTACATTAACCCTATTCACCATGAACATCTGCTAATAACCCCCAGTTGTGCCTTAGTCCCCTTGGTACCTCTAATTTTCCAATCCTGTTTCTTTTTCCTTTCCTTTCATAATATTAATTTCTGGCATTCCCAAGTCTCTCATTTCCGTCCCTCTGCGTTCTTCCCCCGGGGCTTGGGACCCGGCGTCGGCCCATTACCGGACACCTACCTACCTAGTCTACCTACGTACCTACCTACACTACTAGTCCGGCCCTAATGTTTTTGGTATTTTCATTATTTTTCTTTTACTACTTACACACAAATTAACAAATATGTACAGGTAGCCCTAAAGAGGACTGTTGGGATAAGGGGGACAGAGGTGGAGGCGAAGCTTGGTTCCCAGGGTTTGTGCAAGACTGTCAATAATTGGAATTTGTTTCTGGTCTACCATCCGGAGGTCTACCAAATCGGGTCCTTCTAAAACTCCCAGAAATGGCAATCCAAAATTCCCTCTAAAATTAAATGTCGCCGATCTCCCATCCTCAATTGCTGATTCCGTGGTGAAGTAGCTGGGCGCGCTGTAGTTCCAAACCTCCACTTCGTTACCTTTTACACTGAACCAACACCACCAGTACATTTTTGAAAGAGCGCTTTTGTAACCGACCGTTCGCGACGACAGATCAAGCCCAACTGACGCGATATCACGATTTACACCCTTTATATACCTTTTAAAACCATTCCTTCAGTACCTACAGCATACTGCAATTACTTCCTGTTTACACCCGGTCTTACTACCAGTTATACTTTCCTAGTCTCACACTGGCTGCCTGGCTACCGTTACTTTGTGCTCCGAGTCACTCTAAATTAGCTCCGAGTTAACACCGAGTATACACCGAGCCTACTCCGAGCCTACTCCCCACTAACTAAGAATTTTTATTCTTCCTGATCCTGTTCATCAAACTGGTCCATTGTCTTTTCAGGTAGTACCACTGTGGTCAAATTGGAGTTCTTTTCTATGGCACGTTTGAGGGCTTCTTCATCAGAATACTTCACAACTAGACATGTTTGTTCGATATACGCTTGATGACGCTTTGTCTTTGGTGCTTTTATTGATTTCGCTTGGTGCTTTTATGTACTTCGTCGCTTTTATTGATTTTCAGTAAGAGTCACTCCGAGTGAACACCGAGTATACACTGAGTAAGCACCGAGTAAACACCGAGTAAACACGGAGCATACACCGAGTACACACCGAGCCGTCTGAGTAATCTAGGAGTAATGATGGGGAATTTCAAAATGCAATTTCCACTTTTATTGGTTTACTGTACTCGAAGTCGTCGCGTCGGATTGCCACATCAATCTAGACATGACTAACTTCGAGTACAATGAACCAATAAAAGTGGAAATTGCATTTTGAAATTCCCCATCATTACTCCTAGATTACTCAGACGGCTCGGTGTGTACTCGGTGTATGCTCCGTGTTTACTCGGTGTTTACTCGGTGCTTACTCAGTGTATACTCGGTGTTCACTCGGAGTGACTCTTACTGAAAATCAATAAAAGCGACGAAGTACATAAAAGCACCAAGCGAAATCAATAAAAGCACCAAAGACAAAGCGTCATCAAGCGTATATCGAACAAACATGTCTAGTTGTGAATATTACAAACCATACCAGTGTGGCACTTGTGGTCAGACATTCACCAGGGCGTTCAACCTACAACGTCATGTTCAAAACCTTCACAGTGCCCAACCAGAGTATGATGAGTCCGAATCAGAGACAAGTACCGAATGTTCAGACAGTAGCGACTCAAGTTGTGGAGAGATCTACGAGCCAACTGACATTGGTAAATTTTGGGATGAGCTTGTCAGGCAGTCTGAAGAAAAATTCGATGGTAAAATAACTAGGTTAGCAAATGAGTATCTCGCAGACGGCCATGGTGATGCTGAGGCTGAAATTGAGGCTTACAATGAAGTCCGACCTAGGATCCGAGCTGAACTAAATAGAAAAATCTACTTTCACATCCAACGTTGTAAGGGGTTCCTTGATGATCCAATAATTGATGAAATTCTGGCCAAACAAATAGAGTACGAGGCAAAGTATTCTGATGAAGAAGCCCTCAAACGTGCCATAGAAAAGAACTCCAATTTGAGCACAGTGGTACTACCTGAAAAGACGGTGGACCAGTTTGATGAACAGGATCAGGAAGAATAAAAATTCTTAGTTAGTGGGGAGTAGGCTCGGAGTAGGCTCGGTGTATACTCGGTGTTAACTCGGAGCTAATTTAGAGTGACTCGGAGCACAAAGTAACGATAGCCAGGCAGCCAGTGTGAGACTAGAAAAGTATAACTGGTAGTAAGACCGGGTGTAAACAGGAGGTAAATGCAGTATGCTGTAGGTACTGAAGGAATGGTTTAAAAAGGTATATAAAGGGTGTAAATCGTGATATCGCATCAGTTGGGCTTGGTCTGTCATCGCGAACGGTCGGTTACAAAATCGCTCTTTCAAAAATGTACTGGTGGTGTTGGTTCAGTGTAAAAGGTAACGAAGTGGATGTTTGGAACTACAGCGCGCCCAGCTACTTCACCACGGAATCAGCAATTGAGGATGGGAGATCGGCGACATTTAATTTTAGAGGGAATTTTGGATTGCCATTTCTGGGAGTTTTAGAAGGACCCGATTTGGTAGACCTCCGGATGGTAGACCAGAAACAAATTCCAATTATTGACAGTCTTGCACAAACCCTGGGAACCAAGCTTCGCCTCCACCTCTGTCCCCCTTATCCCAACAGTCCTCTTTAGGGCTACCTGTACATATTTGTTAATTTGTGTGTAAGTAGTAAAAGAAAAATAATGAAAATACCAAAAACATTAGGGCCGGACTAGTAGTGTAGGTACGTACGTAGGTAGACTAGGTAGGTAGGTGTCCGGTAATGGGCCGACGCCGTGTCCCAAGCCCCGGGGGAAGAACGCAGAGGGACGAAATGAGAGACTTGGGAATGCCAGAAATTAATATTATGAAAGGAAAGGAAAAAGAAACAGGATTGGAAAATTAGAGGTACCAAGGGGACTAAGGCACAACTGGGGGTTATTAGCAGATGTTCATGGTGAATAGGGTTAATGTAGAATTGTGGTACTCCAGAAAGGGTTGCAGGTACTTTGAGGTAACTCGCAATCCAATGATTGCGGGTCGAAATGTTCCTACTATACTACTAACTACAGTTAACTGTAATAATTTATTGTTTGTTTTGTTTAAATGACTGCTGTCATTGCCATTTTGCTTTGAAAAGTTGTAAGGATTTGATTTTTGTTTCAATTATATGCAACAAAATTTAACTCAAATTAGCTACTAAAACATTAGTATCCTTTGTGCTAAAATATAGAAAGTCTACTACCACTAAAACTACCGTAGTCTAATTTAGACTTGACCTACAGTTGACCCCTAATTTCAATACACAGCTCCTACAACAATCATGTGTAGGAGCTGTGTATGCACGCCCTCTGGAAAACTCAATTTTCATTTTTCCGGAAAATGTAGCATTAACCTTTTAGGAGTGTGCTATATATCTTGGACCAGATACAAGTAGACCCTTTTAGAAAAATTATTTCCCCGTACCCTTTGAGTGTACAGTTTCACTGTTCTTCAAGCGCTGGGTTCCACCAGCGCATCTAGAGACCTGCATTACGCCCTCAGCCCGGCCCTTTTTAAAATTTTGAATTAAAAAATACTGAGTCTAAAAACTAGTTAAGGGTTAATTTTCATAAATTAAACTTCATACGTATATATATACATATATATACATATATATATATATATACATATATATATATATATATACATATACATATATATATATATATATATACATATACATATATATATATATATTTACTTATAGCGATTTAACATTCAAAATTTTAAAAATAGCTCAAACCACTAAAAATATTTCAAAACAAAAGTTTTTAATTAGAACACTGAAAATTGGAAGAGCCGTTTCATTTTATATTGGGGATAGGTCTCAGACTCACACTGGTAACTTCCACAACCTTCATTTCAACCTTTAAATACACCTTAACACAGACGACACCAATTTAACTATTTCCCCCAAACGAGTTGGGAGAAATACAGATTAAACGGAAAAGTTTTTTGTCGCCGATTTCTCTGAAAAGTTGCATAGGGGTTTTCTGGGTCGCTAAACACGAATCTGAAGTCCGTTTTTGGATTTAGATTTTTGTTAGCTGAGCATAAGCTTAAAGCTTACGACTTTAGCTTACATCAAGTGTCCGGGGATTTTTCTTCCACAAGAAGTTTCTGTTCTAAATATTCGAAAATAGAAAAGTCTCATCTATGCTCTATTTTTCGAACATTCAAGAATAGAAATTAGAATTTTAGGCTCTAAATTCTAAATAAATTTAAGAAAAATTTTAGGATTTAAAACCATAGAATTTCAGTTTCTTCAGATAAATTCTTAATTTCTAAACTCCTGCAATCTAAATTTAAAAACATTAATTTGCACGTACAAATTAGAACTTTGAAAATTTTCTAATTTCTAAATTCTATGTTTGAAGTTTTCACCAATCATTGAAGACCTAGTGTGGAAATTTCCTTGTTTACAAAAGTCTAAAGAACTTCGGAACGAATATGCAAATTACAAATTCGGCATTTTCGTAATATGCAAATTAGTTTTGACAATATAAAAGGGAGGGAATTTTCAACATTTTCGGTCACTTTCCATTGACTCCAAGAGGCATTGAAATTGGAAGAAATTGCACGGAGGAGGCCGCCAATGTTAGAGGTTGGTTATGGGGGGATGGGGAAATTATATTGTACACGGTCATTTTTGTAATTTACTTGTATCAAATTATGTTGTCTTTGAAATAAATTCAGTTTGGTTTGACTTTCACTGTTAACTTCAAAATCACACACTCATTACGAACTTAGCAATCTCTCATCTCTTTTTCTTTTACCAAATTGCCATACTAGAATCAAGCCAACCAATCAGCAGCGACGTGATTTCGAAACAGCTCTTCAAATAAAACAGTTCTTAGTTGTTGGCGTTGCGCTGTTGTTACAAGAGGAAGTGATAATAAAAAGCACTTTACTTTATAGAGAAAATTATGCAGTTATCTAATCGTTTTCTTTGGAACGATCATGCGGATGATTTGGTAACCGAAATATAACAAAAATTGCCTTACTATCATAGTGTTAAAAATATAACTCTGTTTACGTTAATGTTGGGTACAGAGGACAGTATAAAATTTCTCGAGTTCTCAAGTTGCAAGTCTCAAGACTGGAATGTGGATCTCAAGTGTTTCACATGTATTTTCTTCAAACTCGATACCTTCCTGCACTCTTAGAAATGTTTCAGTAGAAACTAAACGAATCACTTGTAGATCTAAATTCAAAAGCTTTTGAGAAAATACACAGGTTAAGTCTTGTTAATTTCCACAGGACATCGATAGTAGTTACTATCGGATATACCTTAGTAGAATGGATTACAAGTTTGCCTGGTATTCAATACATATGAAACCTGTGGTTTTCACTGGTTTACAGACTTACTCTACCGCTTATTACTCGATTATATATTACGCAAACTGAATGTGTAAGCTTGCGACAACGATGATAATTTTTGAAGACTGACATTTGTTTGAATGTTTTCACATTTTTATTCTTCAACACCCCGTGGGTGTTTTTGTAATGGCCTCTCCCTGCCGAGAATATTTTGAGAGCGGCCGTTCCCACCGCAACTGCTCCCCCTTTTCCATTAACAGGTTGCTCCAGTGCAAATTACAGGTTTTGTCTTACAAAAACTACAGATTTGGTATCTGATTTGGGATTGTCGAAAAAGTCGAACAAAATTACAGGTTTCTTTCTACAGGAAACTCCTGTAATTTTTGCTATTCGAGAGGTCAGTAAAAATACAAAAGCTACTTTTGTTGAAAATACAGGAAGCTCCGCTAGTGACTGACCGCACAGGAGCACTTTTACAGAAAACTACAAGAATTCCTGCAATTTCTACAGGAGTCTTTTTAAGAGTGTGGCCTAATTTACTTACTTACTAAAATTTCATTACTCAAGAATTTGCAACAAAAGCAAGAGCACCTAAAATCTTTTCAGGGCATTAAAAACAAACAAGATAAAAACAAGCAAGATTGCAAAAGGTGCAAAATCTGCAAAAGGTTAAATTGCTAGTCTGCTTCTCAGCGAAGTTAGAGTAATCAAGACTGTTTTCATAGTCTTCACATATCCCTTCACGTCATTCGAAATTAAATTGTGGTAAATTCACTACGGTTCAAAATCAGCTGGTTCATTTTCTTCATGAGATCAGCAAAAGCAAAGCAACATGGCCTGCAGTGATAATTTCATCCAATATTCTTGAGTTTTCTCTGTCAAATCAAGTGCTTTTAATCGCTTCTTCTTCTGATAACAGCACAATGCCAATAGCTATAAAAACCGTTCTGTTTAACAATCTGTTTCGAAATGATCAGATCAGAACAATCGGATCAGAACTGTAAGGACAAATGAAGCTAATTGTTACTGGAGACAGATAGAGTATCTAATAAGAAAGTTCTAGCAAACTTTCAAAGTGTCATCTAAATGAGGACTTTAGGCAGAAATAGAGCTGATTTTGAAATATAGAAAAGCTGGTCTCTCATCATAGAATCGAGTGAGACGCCATGCAGCTGAATCCTGAAGATCAAAAACTGTAACAGCAACAAAAACAAATGTACTATAAATATAAAATAAAGTAGCGATGTCTCATTACGCAAAAAATTATTCCGCTGTCACGCTATTTATAGGCGTTTTCGTGATCGCAGAACATGAACGTGATCCATTGTTAATTCAGCTTTCGTTCGTTCAGCATAAGCAGAGATGTAAGCAGCTAACGAAGGAGTGGACCTCCTTGCGAATCGAAATAATAGAATTTCGCGAAATTGAAAGAATAGCCAGCGTGCTCGAAAATATACATTTCAGCTCGAGTGGTTAAATTTTAGCACTTTTCACCCGAAAAGGATCATGTGAGTAGTGTTGTCACGTTAGCGAAAAATCCGGGCCGGGCCCGGGCCGGGCCGTTCCTAGACATCCGGGCCGGGCCCCGGGCCGGGCCAGGCCCGGCCCGAGCCCGGCCCGGATTTTGGGCCCGAAACAGGCCCGAGGCCCGGCCCGGATTTTGGGCCCGAAACTGGCCCGAGGCCGGCCCGGAGTCGGGCCCGAAACCGGCCCGAATGGTCAAAATTAGTAAAAACGATTTTGTGTAGTTTTTAGCAGATAACAAACTTAAGTAATCGGAAATAAATGTCAAAATAATATACAATAATGTATCGGCATTAACTTTGCAATGTCTGTTAATCTAAAATAACGCTCTAACATCTAAAATTATGATCTGTATATAACTTCCTTTGTTTGTCTTTAGAATTTTTATAAACGTCTTTTCAATAAACTAATAGGTATAATAAAGCAATGCATCACTCACCAATCTCATATCATTGAAAGCATTTCAATGAATCCGATTTAGGGATAATTCGAGAACGGTATCGAGCTCTAACAGGGTAAAACTGCCAAACCAAGAATGATGTTTTTAAGTAATACTTGATATTTATTATCTAACGTTACTTTTGGTTCAATTGAAGTGAAAAAGCTTCTTGTTTCAAGGATTCTCCGAAAAATTTGGTGTTTTTCTGTCCTTTATATCAATTTTTCCTTTGGCCCGAAAACGGCCCGGGAAAAAATCCGGGCCTGTTTCGGGCCGGGCCCGAAAAAAATCCGGGCCGGGCCCGGGCCGGGCCGCTCCGATCAAATTTTGATCCGGGCCAGGCACGGCCCGGGCCCGGGCCCGGGGCCCGAGCCCGAAACAGGCCCGGATGACAACACTACATGTGAGCGAAAAGATGCAGTTTTTAAACTGTTTAAAATCGTTTAAAGTGCAAAGGGGCGCCCAATAGTTCTTACTCGGCCGGTACCAAGCCAAAACGGCATGCCAACCAACTGAACCAGGCCAATGGGTGACACTATCATTTTTGTTCCTGCAAAATGCACCAAAAATAGTGCGCAAGACTTGTCACACACTAGCTATTGGAACAAGAATATACAGAATAAACGAAAAAGACTAAAGCAAGTATTGCCATACACATTCCGCTTTAGACATTACGGGCTTATATGACTTTATCCTAGCACCCTAAGCTTAACCTATAAACGTAACCAACTACATCACTCCTTTCGAATATTATTTTCTTCATGAAAGATGACAATGACAACGACAACACCCATAACGGCCATCCATTAATACCAATCAAATTTAGAATAAATATACGTCAACTCACCACACAACAACATAAAATAATTATACATACCACAAGCAAGAACCCGGCAAAGCATACAAGGAATAATAAATAAACATAGGAGTTGCAGGTATAGAGTAGCCAAAAATGCAACCAAGCAATTTTGAGAAAGAACTAACTAGATAGTACTAAAGTATAACATGCCATAAATGTGTCGAACTTTGATTTTTTATATAAACCGGAACCCACACGACACAATAAATATCAATATCAAGTGGTAAAAGAAACAAAAAAAGCAAACTTCAAGTGCACCATAGTTAAGTGTAGTAATGTAGAACATAAACAACAAGACAGAAAACGGGACATAAAAAGCACAACCTGTGGAAGGACTGAAGACAGTTGCTGAAACCATTGAAATTAGAAATTTAGCCAGCGATGATGATGAAATAGACATCTCAGCTGCCAGCAAAAGTAATAGCCAGTGTTAACTTTACAACAGCCAATTATAGGACACAATTTTAGGATCTATATCTAATTTCCTACGAAAATTACTACAAACTAGGTTTAGGTAGTCATCCGGCTTTTACAGCTTACACAGGATAAAAACACCGGAAAACTCAACAGTCAGTTATACATTACACAAAACACCCTATAGTACAGCATGTAGGAACATAGCATTCAGAAAATCAGTGGGCCATTGCAACATTCTGTGTAACAACACTACAGCATCAACCCCCCCCCTCCCTCCACACCAACTAAATCCTAAGTCTTACCAAGAGTACGTACGTAATGATAAGAGTGTGACAGCTGCAGGCACCTGCTCTGCGTGCTAATAGCTGAACCCCTCCAAAACAGCAGACCTCAGTCAACCAACCCTCCCCACAAATCAGACCCCAATGGATAGCAACGTGCATAAATTTTAGTTGAAAGATAACCAGCCCCGTACGAACAGAAAACAACAGTAGTGACGTCCGCTTAAATTCTAGAATTAAAAAACGATGCAAAGAGTAGCAAAAAACACTGCCCCAAATAGGCACGATCAATGAAAATCAAGGAACCCTCAAAACGTTTGAAGACTTTTGAAGAAGAAGAAGTAGAGCAAAATATTAAAGTTTTTTAGACGGATACCGATACCAACCACCAAAAGCCAGGCGTTTTTCCGACAAACCACTACTTCAACAAGGCATGGACGACAGCATTGGCATTCAGGTTCTTCAAATCATTGTAGGTCTGCCCGGTTCCAACGAACACAATCGGCTGACCAGTGATATAGGTCATAGAGATGGCCGCGCCCACCTAGAAAACACAAAACACAGACACAAAAATGGCATAATCAATGAATGGAATGTCAATAGAAGCAAGCTACTTTCCATGTATGGGGGTTGTCCATATCAATTTCCTCTTAGAGAAGGCAACATCCCAAATATCATAGTTATTATTTTCATGATTTGATTCTATTACACCTTGTTCTCTGCTCGTTCAGAGTTTTCGAGCCAAGTTAGTTAAGAAAGACAGATGCAATGTTTATCATCACTACAGGGTTTATCAATCAATCAATCAATCAATCAATAGTCAGAAACCTTATCATCGATGGTATCAAATTTGGTGAGGACAATCCCGTCGACGAGTCGAGGCTGCTGACCCGGCGTGGAGTGATCCGCCAGAGCCTGATTGAACTTGGTCAGCTGATCCACGGCCTCATTGCCCACCAGCGCTTCCCCCACAAACAGCACAATGTCCGGCTCATTCACACGAATCAGCTGCAGCATACATTATATATAAAAAGGGGGGGGTAGGGGGATAAAATATATATATATATATTCTAACTTTTTATCAAGCAACTTGCAGCGATTGTTGAACTGCTGGAAATGTTGTTATTGACTGACATTAATCGCTTTGTATATGAAAATCGCCATGGCGAAGCGTGAAAGCCCGCGAATATGGGTTGCTCGGCGAAGCTGTGCCCATATTAATTCGCCCACAACCTAGTCCTCTTCTTTTTTTGAACCTAGCCCCATATTAAGCATTTTTAAGACTAGTCCTCTCTTGATTTTACAACCTCACCACTACCCATATTACTTTTTCATGCTCCGGAGGAGCATTTTTATTACTTGTCCTTCTGTCCTTTTAAAGGTTCCCTTTCCAGCAGTGAGCTAACGCAGATAAGGAGCTTGAACAATGCCGTAGGCAATTTGTATGCAAAATTTTAACCTTCCATCTCCAGCAGCTTGAACCAGGAACAGCTTCAACTTTGAACCAGTTGAACTAGATCTGGTCAGCCATGGGTCGCCTCAAAAGTCCTCAAAAGCTCAAAAGTCGCCTCGCCAAGGGCTTTTATTTGATACCAAACATGACCACTTTTGAAGACTTTCATTTTTGACCCACACCGGACCCACAGTGGGTGGGGCACCCATCCACAGGTCGGTGGAGCCACTTTTCGTGGGTGGTATAATGACAAAAGTTGATCGCCTCGCCAAGGGCTTTCATTTGATACCAAACATGACCACTTTTGAAGACTTTCATTTTTGACCCACACCGGACCCACTGTGGGTGGGGACCCACCCACAGGTCGGTGGGTCCACTTTTTATGGGTGGCATAATGACAAAAGTTGATCGCCTCGCCAAGGGCTTTCATTTGATACCAAACTTGACCACTTTTGAAGACTTTCATTTTTGACCCACACCGGACCCACTGTGGGTGGGGCACCCACCCACAGGGCGGTGGGCCACTTTTCGTGGGTGGCATAATGACAAAAGTTGATCGCCTCGCCAAGGGCTTTCATTTGATACCCAACTTGACCACTTTTGAATCCTTTAATTTTGGACCCACACCGGCTCCACTGTGGGGGGGGCACCCACCCACAGGACGGTGGGGCCACTTTTCGTGGGTGGTATAATGACAAAAGTTGATCGCCTCGCCAAGGGCTTTCATTTGATACCAAACTTGACAACTTTTGAAGACTTTCATTTTTGACCCACACCGGACCCACTGTGGGTGGGGCACCCACTCACAGGTCGGTGGGGCCACTTTTTGTGGGTGGCATAATGACAAAAGTTGATCGCCTCGCCAAGGGCTTTCATTTGATACCAAACATGACCACTTTTGAAGACTTTCATTTTTGACCCACACCGGACCCACTGAGCGTGGGCGCTGTGGGTCAGGGGTCACATCCACCGACCTCGGCAGTATGCTCATCGTTTTCCGCGACCCCGATTTACTATATATGGGTACCACCCCAACGCCGAAAAACGCCATTTTTAGTGACTTTTATGCCATTACTAGTAAAAGTGGGACTTAGAAACTTTTCGCCCAAACCGGTGAAAAAATGCAAAGTTTGGGCCCATCTCCTGAAAGCTACAGAGCGAAACTAAAAAATCCCCCTCGTTACCCAACTTTGAGTTTTCCCAACTTTGACCCTGGGCGAGGAACCACAGGAGCCATGCTGACCAGTGGTCACTTCGGGCGGTATCGGCAGTATGCTCATCGTTTTCAGCGACCCCGATTTACTATATATGGGCACCACCCCACCCCAAGACCGAAAAACGCCATTTTTAGTGACTTTTAGGCCATAACTTTTCGCCCAAACAGGCCAAAAAATGCAAAGTTTGGGCCCATCTCCTGAAAGCTACAGAGCGAAACTAAAAAATCCCCCTCGTTACTTTGAGCGCATAGTCCCAAATATTCAAATAAAATAAACAAAACCGATCTAGCTGCTAGCCTGTGAAAAAAAGTTGATTTCAACCGAAGTGCCAAAATAGCGAAAGTCCGACTTTAGGGCCTTGGCACAGAGCCAAAGTTGGCCGAGTGCCAAAATGACCTTCGTTTGGTAGCATGGGGGGATACTGTCTACCAACATATCATAGTAGCATTGGACCAAAATGCCCACATCGTTCCAATACTTCGCTAGAAAATGCACTTCCAATAAGCGTTATTAACCGAGAAAAAAAACAACCGCACGGTAACTATCGCCTAGTGCAAAATTTCGAAGTTCCGAATTTTAACCAAAAGTATGGTGATACTTGTAGTACTACTCGAGTACTTTACGATGGTAACCTTTTTACCCCTCCCGGACCTCTAATTAGCTGGCACCAGGCCCACACGGTCTCCAGGGGCCGCGCAGACGCCTTTACACCCATATTATGTAGGGGCGCTATCGAGCCCCTACATAATAAAAAAATGTCCAGGGTAGTTTTTACAGGGGGGCCCCGAAATTGACCTTCCCCCCCCGAATATGCCTTCCCCCCCGAAATCGCCCCTCCCGGGATTTTGCTTCCCCCCCCCCCCCACGGGATTTTTTTGGAGGCCCGAATTTTTGCCAAAAATAGGCCAATTTTCAAAAATTTTCCGGCTTCGCCGGAGGATTTTTTCGTAAAAATAGCTATTTTTAGCTTAAATCCTGGCATTTTTGAGAACTTTTTTTGCGTTTCACCATGCAAAATACGCCAAAAAATACCATGTTTTGGCTCATTTTTGCAAAAAATTGTCCCCCCCGAAAATTTCTTCCCCCCCCCCGGGCCGGGGGGGGGGGGCCCAGCCCGGAAAAAAAATCCCTAAAAAATACCCTGAATGTCTGATGTAAATTTAAATATCAAGCAGAGAAAGTATAGTTTGAAAACATTGAAAAATAAATGTATACCGTTAAAAACGAAGTCGCGAGCGCAGCCAAAAATTCTTTCGTTTCAACCACAAACACAAAATGGGCAATCGACATAGAGGTATTAGAAATGCACCTGGTCCGCCACTACTGGGGCCGGGGCCCTCATCGCAGAAATTAGGGGTCCAAATTGAAAATTTTCAAAAACTTTCTTGTAAATTCAACTTTTGCAAGAATATCTGGCATACAAACGTTACTATTGTTGTTTTCATTCAAATCGGTGAGAAAACAAACTATATCTAACACTTATAGACCAATTTTGACTTTCAAAATTTTAAAAATTTGATCAAAAATGTCAAAAATTTACAAAATTTTGCTAATTTTTTGCCCCGATGAGGACCGGAGCCGAGACCAGTGCCGGTGCCGAGTGTCCATCCCTAATAGGTATAGAGTAAATTTGACAGGCTTCCTTGAAAACTACTTCTCGACAACAATTAAAGCATTAAAACAGTGGGTGACCAGCTAACCTTGGCCAGAGCACGCATCAAAGGCTCATTGTCCTGCATGCGCCCGGCCGTATCAATCAAAGCCACATCATAGCCACAGTCACGAGCTAAAACATTGAACAAAACAAAAAAAAATGATGCGCAGTCAGTCCTCTTTCTGTGCATAGTACAGTCAGGGAGGTTTTGATAAAACCTTCTCTGGCTATGTTGCAGCACAGGTAGAGCCGAGCTGGCTGTCCTTCTTTGGACAACCAGGCAGGAGCTCCAGGGAATAGTTCTTCCTGGGTAAGAACGCTCACCGCGCCCATTGGCTCTCTCCTGTTTTGCCTAGACTAAGACTTTGCCTTAGCGACTGCAAGTGCAACCAGGCGTTATTCATTATTTCTTTATAAAATTGATGTTGATATAAAATGAAGTTCCTAAATTTTTACAACTACGTGTATAACTGTAATGTTCATGTCATCATGAGGATTCTGAGAATATATCCACCACATTCATACATAGGGCTAGACTGCCATGACGCTAAGTGGTGACAGAAGATTTTAGAATGGGGATTTGCCACTAGCAAATTAGAAATTAACAAAATTTTTTAGACCAGAAACTGAAAATATTGGCAGGTACGGATTCTTAGAAAAACGCTAGTTTAATGTATACTAACCGTCTGTAACCGGAACAACACACTGTTTTCGGACAGTAGTTTTTCATACAGAATATAGTAGAATATATTTCAGAATATAGTACAGAATATATTTCATCCAAATTAAGAAAACACTCCACCAACTTTTGAATTCAAAGTACCAAAAATGATTATACTTCCTAGATTTTATTCCACGTTATCAGAAACTTCGCACCCCCGAACCAACGCAATTCAGACCCCCTTCGCATAGCGCAACCCCAAATCCCACCCCAAAACCCCAAAAGGAGTCAATTATTCCGTAGACACAAGAATCTACATTACCATAGCTTATGGCATTGGCCGCAATAGCCGCCGGGTCCTTGCCATAGCCCTGTTCATAGAGATGGGCAGAGTTGGGATGGAGATGATTGAGACGGGCCGTGTGGGTCCGCAGCTGTTCCACGGCGCCGGCTCGAAACGTGTCGCAGGCCGCAATCAGGACACGAAACCCGTTCTCGTTCAGCCAAAACGCAACCTACAATAGGGTATCAATACATGTAAATATGCATGAATGTATGTAAGCAAGAGTACATAATAGAATAAGAGTATGAAACTCTTACGCTACTATGTGCTAAACATGCTTGACATACTCGGGTCGTTAACTCGGCCCCCCCCCTTCGAAAGTCTCGGGGGGGGGTCCCACCCTACACTAATTACATGCCTTCATATAAGTGTTGTCTGCTCGCTGATTCGCTAATTCGCTTAGGCTTACAGTAGGCATTTTATTACTAGTTTTTAATTAATTAATTATAACTTTAATTAGGTTAATGTAATTAAAAAACTAATTCGACAATTTTGTTACATTTTTTCTGCTCTTTCCAATGATACAAAATTGTTCCAGATTACATTCCTACGAATTTTTGTTTTGTGCAACAATTTTTATAATGAAAGAAAAGCGAAAAGGAAAGAGCAGAAAAATGCAGCAAAGTTGTTGAATTAGTTTTTTAATTACATTAACCTAATTAAACTTATAATTAATTAATTAAAAACTAGTAATAAAATGCCTACTGTAAGCCTAAGCGAATTAGCGAATCAGCGAGCAGACAACACTTATATGAAAGCATGTAATTAGTGTAGGGTGGGGCTGGGCTTTTTCTAGGCGAAAAAAAGTGGGGGTGGGGAGAGTGGGGGGGGGGGATCCAAAAGTGGGGGGAATCTAAAATGGTCTAAAATCGCTAAAAATGCAGTAAAAATAGCCTGTTTTCTACATATACTGCTATAACTATACTTAAAAGTGCTCAAAAATTGAGTTTGAGTACCAAAATAGACGGTTTCTGAGCAAAAAATTCCGGCGAAGCCGGAAAATTTTGACTAAAAATACTTAAAATTTGGCATTTTCTGGGCACCTTATAGTGAGTGGGGGGAAGCCCAAAAAAGTGGGGGTGGGGCCAAGGGGGGGAAAGGGGTCGAGTGGGGGGGCCCAAAAAGTGGGGAAGCGCCCCCACCCCCCCAGTAAAAAAGCTCAGTGGGACTCCCCGAGACTTTCGGGGGGGGTCGTCCCCGAGTTAAGGTGCTGGTTCGGGTTCGTGTATTTTTGGGCTTTAAAAGCGCAATTGTCGTTGAAATTTTTTCAAATTTGCTACAATTACATTATTTACCCTATAAAACATGTTAGAAAAGTTGCGGCTTGAAAATTTGAGTTTTGGTAAAATTGGCTTTCTTCCACCATAACTTGCACTGTGACCTCCCTACATGGATGAACTTATAATCATTCGAATCCTCTCACCAAGACCTACAACTTTGCTCTTGAGAGTTTTCTTCGATTCCTTAAGGTTTAAGAGATGACAGCGAAAATTAATTTTCGAGGTCAAAACCGGCCATTTTTCGAAAAATCAAACATTGCAAGATTTCGACAGCTTCAACAGCGCTAGTCCGTCGGTCAAGTATTGTCCATATTTGTGGTCCTAAAGGACATCTTACGTCCAAAGGAGCGCTCTTTGCGGTATCTCTACCGGCGACAGCAGCGAAAATGTGAAATTTTGAAAATCGCAACTAGATTGTTTTGAACACGGATTTCTCTCAGCACATGCAATCAATTAAAAAAACGGCTTTAGAGACGTATTTTTGAGACAATTGCCGAGGGCTATTTTTCATGGTTTTGCATTTTGACTTTCAGTTCGAGAGAAATAAGCGTCCAAACTTGAAAATTTTGACGAAAATCGGACAAAGTTTAAGTTTTTCTCAAAATCTTGAGCTTCTTTACTCGTTAAACAATTTCGGAAAAAATAGCCCTCGGGAAGACGTTCCTTTTGAAGCCTGAACTGGTCGCTTTTCGTTAGCTTTCGCACACTTCGAGAAATCCATATTCGAAAATTTTTAATGTTATTGCAAGTCGTTGTTCAAATATCATGTTGTTCAAGCCGAAGAGTTGAAATGAGACAGCTATACTGTACCTAGTTGTAACAAGCACATTCTAAGCTTTAAAATGATATAAAAATTACTGTTGAACTCCAGAAATTGAGCAAATTACAGTCTTTCAAAATTTGCTGCAAATACCCGAACCAGCACCTTAACGACCCGAGCATGCCAAGCATGTTTAGCACATAGTAGCGTAAGAGTTTCATACTCTTATTCTATTATGTACTCTTGATGTAAGGTATATATATAAAAAAAACGAAAATGTAAAGAAAAGGAAAAGATCAACGAAAGATGATGAAAAGTAAGAAATATAAAAAAGGGGAAAATTTAAAAGGAAAAGAGATAAGAAAGAGGGAGAGAGGAGAAAAAGGAAAGGGGGGAGGGGGGTATATACGTATGTTGAATGTTAAATGTTAAAAGAATTACACTAAATTACATGATAAATTTTACCTAAAACCGTAAAACGTTTTTACAAAAATATGCCTCCCCCATTTTTGGTGAGCCCCCCCCCCCATAAAAGTCGCCTAGAAATAAGCCAAGTGGTCCACATTGATGGTTGGATATAGGTCGAATTGACTATAGAGCGGGCAAAGCCCTACAGTCATGTATATAGCATGTACGTACATACGTAAACGATCTAATCTGGATGGCCCATTTTGACCTTCCCATAACAAAATTTTGTACCAAAAGGGACACCCTGTTTTGCGGGAAGGTAGTTTATGGGGTTCTGCACTCCCTCTCCCCCCAACTAGAATAACAGACGTCTGCTGAGTTCACTTGGCGATGGAGACTCCCCCCCCCCCGTTAGATTCGCTCCTCGCCACAAACAACTATATATACAACCAAGACCACATAATGTACAAATACCTTAGCCAAATTTGTGGACTTGCCCACCCCATTGACACCACAGAACACGACAGTGTAGGGCTGCTTCTGACGTCGGGCCTCCATCACGTCACGTAGGATGTCCACGCGACGACGCGGCGACAGAAGCTGTACCAGCGACTCGCGTAGGGTGGTCTTTACAGTGGTCGTGACGCCTAAAAAAAGTAATGATCAAGTACAGGACAGGGTATCTTTTTACACGAGGGTGGGCGGGGGGGGGGCGCGGACCGCTTCCAAACCGACCCCCCCCCGCCAGAATCTCCCCCGTTCCCCAGGGATTTCTTGGATTGTCTAATTCTTGCCAAATTGCCTAATTTTCAAAAACTGTCGGACTTTATCGGAGGAGATTTCTCTCGTCGTGGCTGTGCCTGGGCACTGCGACAACAGAAAACCGACATCTAATCTCCCACCATCTTCGAGGAGCTGTACAACCTACGGTTGATTATATAATATTATCTGCATACACGAAACCACAGAAAAAAGATAAATATCACTGATGCTAACGTTAAACCGTGTAGCCTTGAGTTGCACGATCAAGAGTATCAGCATGAGCTCAAATTAAATAAAAAACTTGGTAAGGTAAAAGGTAAGGTGGTAAAGGTGACCACTGGAGAATATCTCCATCCCTGATTCAGGGACAAGGGGTGCCGGTGCTCATCCCCGGATACACAGCCGTAGAGCCATGAGTGTCACCTCAAATGATGACTACATCCGTGGAAGGAGGGCCGGCTCTTCAAGGCTTTATGCCCTACACGGACTCCTGTTACCTTCCCATAATAGTGGTACCCATTTACCGACTAATTAAGGATGCATAGCTGGGTTGGCTAGAGCTCACGGCGAACCTATATGTGCTTAGTCCCTTGCTCAAGGGGATTTGTGAAAGCTTTGTGGCAGCGGGGATTCGAACCTCGGACTATCGGATCCGAAGTCGAACGCCTTAACCACTCGGCCGGCCGGCACGGCACAAAAATTGGAATTAAGTAAAATCACAAATTGAACTTCAGAGGCACCAAGCCTGTCTCCAGTTACTTCACAAGCTGGTTCCCCCTCTCAACAGCACTATAAGCTTTCTGCGGCTATAATGATGCTTGAAAAAGCGCACGTTGCGACAAGTTCAACAACAAAAAATCCCCAAGCTTGCTGCAGGGGCCAATGTTACTGGCTTTTTCCTAGGCAAAATTTCTGGAGGGGGGGGCGGGGGACGAAAAGCTTTTCGAAAAATGTTTAAAAAATAGCTTTAGCCTAATTTTAAGCTTAAAAAAGAGGTCTAAGAATCTGGCAAAGTCTGAAAATTAGTGAAAATTTATCGTCAGCACCCTATTTTCCTGTTGAAGTCTGCGGGCCGGCAGGCCCTAATCTTGGAGGGCGCGATTCTGGGAGGGGGAGAACCGATATCTGGGGGACCCTCCACCTCCCTGTAGGAAAAAGCCAGATGTTATCAACGTTGTTACTAACTCGCAAATCCGGGTTAACTTGGCTATCTTTAACAGGATTTTTTTACAGGACTGGGTCCAAATTGGCCTTCTCCCCAAAACCGCGCCCTCCCCGAAATCGCCATCCCACCGGATTTTGGGCTTCCCCTTTAATGAGGTCTACATTTTTACCCAAAATAGGCAAATTTTCAAAACTTTTCCGGCTTCGCAGGAGAATTTTTCGTAAAAACGGTTATTTTAGCCTAAATCCAGGCATTTTTGCGAACTTTTTCGTTTCTACTAGCTAAATACGCCATAAATAGCAGTTTTTGTCTCATTTTTGCAAAAAATCTTCCCCTCCCTCCGAAACTCTCTAAAACATAAACTGCTTTACCACATAAAGGTAACCCGTGTTAGCGACTTAAGGGGGGGGGGGTCACTTTGATCAAAAATCTATAGTCACGGATTTCGCTCATTTTCACACATAATATGCCCCCTGAGGGAAGGGGAGAGGGGGGAGAGGGAGTTTAATATTGGGGGGGTGGAAGATATATTGAAGAATTTGGATGGAGGTTGTTTTTGATTGTTTTTGTGTTTGAGTTCATATGTTCTTAAAAAAAAATGTATGAATTGTGAAGCAAATATTTATAGTGATTATTTTATCTTTTTTTGGTTACTAGTGGGAAAAATGCCCTAAACGGGCATGCAATGGCTAGAATAGGGAAAGAAGGAAGGGCGGAAAAATGCCAATATATACGTATATATACTTGTCAGTCGGCGCTGAAAATGGTAAGAAACTAGATTCAGCGCCGAATAGGGAAAGCAGTCGGCGCTGAAAATTATAGAAACTAGATTCAGCGCCGAATAGGGAATGCAGTCGGCGATGAAAAGGATAGAAACTAGATTCAGCGCCGAATAGGGAAAGCAGTCGGCGCTGAAAATTATAGAAACTAGATTCAGCGCCGAATAGGGAATGCAGTCGCGTAGCGTGGAACAGGCACTTCCTCCGTCCATCCTATTCGCGTGAACTGCTCTGCACTCCCCGAGAACGTGGTATATACTGCGTTTGAAATGAGGCAGGATACAATATCGTTTGTGTAACAAAAAGTTAAAGCCGGAGCTGCTGTCTTCTGCATAAAGTACATAAAGTATATATATACATTGTCTATTAGCATTAGTAGTTCCAACTGGTAATACTCTGTTAGGCATTTGGACTTTTAATAATGTCGATCTTAATAGTAGTCTAAAACAAATTAAAAGTGTTATTGATCGTTAAAAATGTTGTGTTGGAAAAGCCAATAAAAGTATGTGCCAAAACGAAATCTTAATCTTGTCTATATTAGGACACTAAAACGCGACCGCAGTAGATATTCTACTGTCGCGAGGCTCAACTAAGTCTAAAAGTAGACAACCCAGGAACAGTTTCAAGTTTGCTGTATGAGATAAAATTGTACGAGAAAGCAGGCGCTCATATCAACATATTGTAATTCACGAGCATAAAACCCATTCACAGTTAATGAGATTACCGTATCGAAGGTAACATTGTTAGAAAAATGAACCGTTCAGCTGGATATATCGCAATTCACGCGAATAGGATGGACGGAGGAAGTGCCTGTTCCACGCTACGCGACTGCATTCCCTATTCGGCGCTGAATCTAGTTTCTATAATTTTCAGCGCCGACTGCTTTCCCTATTCGGCGCTGAATCTAGTTTCTATCCTTTTCATCGCCGACTGCATTCCCTATTCGGCGCTGAATCTAGTTTCTATAATTTTCAGCGCCGACTGCTTTCCCTATTCGGCGCTGAATCTAGTTTCTTACCATTTTCAGCGCCGACTGACAAGTATATATACGTATATATTGGCATTTTTCCGCCCTTCCTTCTTTCCCTATTCTAGCCATTGCATGCCCGTTTAGGGCATTTTTCCCACTAGTTTCTTGCATTTTTCCGCTTTAGCGTTTTTAAGAGGGCTTAATATATAAAATGAATAAACTGCCAGAAAAACGGTTTGAAAAAACCAGACAGGACGTACATATATACGTACGTATATATCTATTGTAAGCATGTTTAGGGCATTTTTATCATTTGTACGGAGCACTATCTCTTTATATTGGTTTGTTTGTGTGTAAGGGTTTATCTGAAAAGAGAATTAGGCGGGTGGGGTCGGTATATATATATATATATATATATCGGAAAACAGGATGAGGGGGGTGCGAACGCCCACGGAGGGCAGGGTTTTTTAGTAGGGGGCGAGGGCCCCCCGAAAATGCCTCCCCCGAATTTTGGGCTTTCTCCCTAAACGAGGTCTATATACATTGTTTCCAGAAATGGTAAAATGTTCAAAAATTTGCCGGCTTCGCCGGAGTTTTTTTCCTAAAAATGGGTATTTTTAGCTTAAATCCTGGCATTTCAGAGAACTTTTTGTGTTTCACCATGCAAAATACGACAAAAAATACAATTTTTTTGCTCATTTCTGCAAAAAATCTCCCACGTTTACAGAGGGGCTATCGGAAAAGAGGATGAGGGGGGCTGAGCTCCCACGGGGGGGGGGGGGTCGTCGCGCTGCGTGGGGTAGGGGAAATTTAGAAAACCGCAATTGTTACTGCCTCAGAAAACGTTCACAGAGGGGTTATCAGAAAACAGGATGACGGGGGGCCGAACTCCCACCGGGGGGGGGGGGGGTCGTCGCGGTGCGAAAGGGTACGGAAAATTTTTTGGTAATTTTTTAAAAAATGATTTTTGACCAGTCCGGACCCTGGTCAGGGCGCCACAGATCGCTGGGTCCACTTTGGAGGGGTCCTCCAAGGACAAAAAATGTTTGCCTCACCAAGCGCTTTCATTTGGTACCAAACGTGGAAATTTTTTAAAATATCGATTTTTGACCAGTCCGGACCCTGGTCAGGGCGCCACAGGCCACTGGGGCCACTTTGGAGGGGTCCTCCAATGGCAAAAAATGTTCGCCTCGCCACGGGCTTTCATTTGATACCAAACTTGGCCACTTTTGGAAAAATCGATTTTTGACCATTTTGGACCGGTCCGGACCCTCGTCAGGGCGCCACACGTAGCTGGGTCCACTTTGGAGGGGTCCTCCAATGACAAAAAATGTTCGCCTTGCCACGGGCTTTCATTTGATAACAAACTTGGAAAATTTTAAAAAATCAATTTTTGAAAAGTCCGGACCCTGGTCAGGCCCCACAGCTCGCTAGGGACACTTTAGAGTGGTCCTCCAATGACAAAAAATGTTCGCCTGACCAAGGGCTTTCATGTGATATCAAACTTGGCCACTTTTAGAAAAATCGATTTTTGGCCATTTTGGACCGGTTCGGACCCTGGTCAGGGCGCCACAGGCCGCAGGGTCCACTTTGGAGGGGTCCTCCAATGAGAAAAAATGTTCGCCTGACCAAGGGCTTTCATTTAATACCAAATTTGGAAATTTTTTAAAAAATCGATTTTTGACCAGTCCGGACCCTGGGTCAGGGCGCCACAGGACGCTGGGAACGCTTTGGAGGGGTC
Organism: Trissonchulus latispiculum; assembly: GCA_030248195.1. Lineage (NCBI taxonomy): Eukaryota > Metazoa > Nematoda > Enoplea > Enoplida > Ironidae > Trissonchulus > Trissonchulus latispiculum. The sequence continues at coordinate 89,201 of JASAND010001243.1, forward strand.
CTCCAATGAGAAAAAATGTTCGCCTCACCAAGGGCTTTCATTTGATACCAAACATGGCCACTTTTGGAAAAATCGATTTTTGACCATTTTGGACCGGTCCGGACCCTGGCCAGGGCACCACAGGCCGCTGGGACCACTTTGGAGGGGTCTTCCAATGAAAAAAATGTTCGCCTCACCAAGGGCTTTCATTTGATACCAAACATGGCCACATTTGGAAAAATCGATTTTTGGCCATTTTGGACCGGTCCAGACCCTCGTCAGGGCGCCACACGTAGCTGGGTCCACTTTGGAGGGGTCCTCCAATGACAAAAAATGTTCGTCTTGCCACGGGCTTTCATTTGATAACAAACTTGGAAAATTTTAAAAAATCAATTTTTGAAAAGTCCGGACCCTGGTCAGGCCCCACAGCTCGCTAGGGACACTTTAGAGTGGTCCTCCAATGACAAAAAATGTTCGCCTGACCAAGGGCTTTCATGTGATATCAAACTTGGCCACTTTTAGAAAAATCGATTTTTGGCCATTTTGGACCGGTTCGGACCCTGGTCAGGGCGCCACAGGCCGCAGGGTCCACTTTGGAGGGGTCCTCCAATGAGAAAAAATGTTCGCCTGACCAAGGGCTTTCATTTAATACCAAATTTGGAAATTTTTTAAAAAATCGATTTTTGACCAGTCCGGACCCTGGGTCAGGGCGCCACAGGACGCTGGGAACGCTTTGGAGGGGTCCTCCAATGAGAAAAATGTTCGCCTCACTAAGGGCTTTCATTTGATACCAAACATGGCCACTTTTGGAAAAATCGATTTTTGACCATTTTGGACCGGTCCGGACCCTGGCCAGGGCACCACAGGCCGCTGGGACCACTTTGGAGGGGTCTTCCAATGAAAAAAATGTTCGCCTCACCAAGGGCTTTCATTTGATACCAAACATGGCCACATTTGGAAAAATCGATTTTTGGCCATTTTGGACCGGTCCAGACCCTGGTCAGGGCGCCACAGGCCACTGGGGTCACTTTGGAGGGGTCCTCCAATGACAAAAAATGTTCGCCTCACCAAGGGCTTTCATTTGATACCAAACTTGGCCACTTTTAGAAAAATCGATTTTTGGCCATTTTGGGCATGGTCCACGGTCCGGACCCCTGGCCAGGGCGCCACAGGGGTCCGGGCGAAACCTACTATAGTCTATGCTGTAGTGCTCCCGCACCCCACCCCAAATCCCAAATAAGAGAGAGCTGCTCACTGTAGATATTTCTGTAGAAGAGGTTAAGGTTGGAGTTGCGACACGGTAGGGCCCACCACCATCAGGGTGCCCCCCAGCCACATGGATAGGTCCTACAGCGAAACTAATGGGCCATTTAGATTCACCATATAGGGGTTCCTATTCGAATACGAAACCTCAGCCCAGCAGCTCTTATGTATAGGGCTGCCTACTCCGTAGGCCCAGACCCCCCCTTTTACGCGTTAACTAGTGACCCCTGGCCAGAAAACTACAGGGGCCAGATCCAAAATTCATATACCCCATGGCAATTAGGGCCGTGGGGCCATGCTCCTCGGCGAACCTCAGACCCATCGGCCTGCCCCAGTTCAAGTTTACTTGAACAGAAGGATTGACCATTTTGGAAAAAAACTATCTTCGAAAAAATCAAAATCCTGCTATGTACACAGACCTATGGGGAGGCCCTACCTACTCCATACTCATTTCCCCAAAAATGGGGAAAAAGTTGTTCAAAAAAAACCCAATATGGTATAGGAAATCTAAGACCTCCGACCTCTAGGGTGGGGGGGAAAAAAGAAAAATGGAGAGAAAGTCGTGCATTGAAAAATTGAATCTGTCATATCTCAAAAACGGCTCGGCCGATTTAGCTCAAATTTGCACAGCATTTACCCCTCGTGAAAGGGTTTCTACTGGTAAAATATGAAGGCTCTACCTCAACTCCTCCGCCGGCAACAGGGGAAACTATGTTCCAAGAGGCCGCAATACGCCTTTTTTTCCCTATTCTAGGTAGTGCGCTGACGCGCACTACCTAATATATTAATCTGCCAAGTTTGGTGATTTTTAATGGGTGAGAAATTATCAAAAGAATGTGAAAATTATGAAAAATGGCCATTTTTACAAAAATTTGCTGTTTTTGTGGCAAGGTTTTTGAGCTTACTATAGTTGACAGAAACTTGCGAATACTTTCGTAAGACGTGTTTTTATTTATAGAGTGCAGCTATCTATTGGCCATTTCTGTAGCTTTAGCCAATCGTTCAGGACAAGCAAACGAGTACTGTAGGTCCTGTTTTTTATAGTCCAAAAACGCTCGATTTTCCAAAATACTGACTTTAAAAATTCACCAAAAATCCGCCACTCAACAGAATTGCACCCCAAACTAGATAGCTGCACTCTACAATATGTCCTTGACATATTATGTGCAAAGTTTCAGCGCTGTATATTTCATACAGCGAAAAATCTTTCTGCCATAATCTTTTTAACCTAACTTTTCAATTTCCTATGTTTAACACGTCATGTCAAGGTCACCTTTGAAGGGCTCTACAGAACGACAGAAGCAATATTACGCAAAACGCACTTGTCTTGTTTTGAGGACCCATGGGGAATACAAAATATGTGAAAATGAGCAAAATCGGAGATGGTCGAAAAATCCGTGAAAAAGTGACCCCCCTTTCCTTAATCCGGGTTTGGGCATTGATAACACTGGACCCAAAATGTAATAATAATGCGGTGAAACGATTTTCGACAAATTCGAGGCAAAAGTAAAGTTTAACGCCTGGTAGGAGCGCAGGTACGATTCCTAAACAGGTTTCGCCGACGGCGATACGTTCACACAATAATACCCGAGAGAAATAATGAAATGAAATGCGTTTTTCATTATTTCTCTATGATTAATGCTTGTAGCCTTCGTGGATCTGCCAGCTAGCCTGCGTTTACCTCATTTTCTTGATAACAATAATACCCGAAAAAGACTACTGGAAACCTGGAAAGCAAAGTGGAGTAGAGGCAGAAATTTAAAAAAATGTAGACTTGCACCCTCATCTCAGCCCGAAAACTGTTTTCTGGCTAAACAAGTGCTTACCGCTAAACGTTCCAATGACCTTTCCCTCCAGTTTCGTAGCGACCGAAGAACACAGCTTATCAGCAATATCAGCTGCCACATTCTTAGCTAAAAATTAAAGCAAACTAAACGCTAAAATCCTGATATATATTATATATATATATATATACCAATTAAAATTTTGACGAGTTAACACTTTCGGCAAACCGCTAATGTATCCTTGTATATTTTGGGAGTGATTATGAATCCCACACATTGACCTGGTGGTTCACTAGTGGGTCAGGGTGAAATGCGGCGTGTTTTCTGCTGCTCAAAACTACAGTATAGCTCAAAACTATAAGTTTAATTTTTTGCGACGTTCGCAAACTTCGCGAAGCAATCTACATTTCGCTAAATTTAGAGAACTTCAAGTGGCCGTGTAGCTCAATGGTTAAGGCGGTGGACTTCGGATAGAAAGGTCCGAGGTTCGATCCCCACCTTAGCCATAATGACGTTACATTATTTCCTTGAGCAAGAAACTTAGGCTACAGCTCCGCCGGTCGGATAAGACGTAAAATTGGTGGGCCCGTGTACTGTCTTACTGGGGACAGGCACGCTAAAGAACCCTAATCCGCTTATCGATAAGAGTAGGGCGCTGAGTTCCCGGCGGAAAGACACACCCTCCCTTGGGATCAACCAGTACCCTAGCAACGTGACCATCGTACCCCCTGCGAAGGGGTGCTAGGTGCACCAGAGTCACGCACTCTAAAATGGACACACCCAGGGGCGGATCCAGGGGGGGGGGGCGGGGGGGCGGCCGCCCCCCCCGTCGCGATTCGAAGGTAGGAAAAATTAAGGAGAGAAAGAGGAAAAAGGGCAAAAACCCAAAAAATTTCGCGCCTCGCGCCGAAAATTTCCTACCTTTTAACCGCATATTTATTGCATTTGTGAAGAAAAGGCTTGAAATGCATCCGATTTTTCGGAGAAAATTACCATTTTTGCCTGAAAATGTCAAGAATTTTAAAAAATTTGTTCAGTTCTTCAGTATAAAAAGAATTAAAGATCCGAAGGCCGATTTTATTGCAAAAACAAAAAATTTCTTCAACTTCTGGGAGGCTCCGCCCCCCAGACCCCCCGCTGGGAAAATTTTACCGCCCCCCCGTCACGAAATCCTGGATCCGCCAGTGGACACACCCCTGGGTTTGCTTCTGATACCACTCATCTGCGCTAGGGGCTTGGAGCGTCGAAAGACGCTGTTATAGGAATAAGTTAAGTTTCGTACCAACTTTTTATTTTCCTTTTCCGGAATTTATGTTTGGAATGAAATTAACACAAAATAGAAGTCTCACTAAGAATTAAAGAAATACATAAATATACTCTCATGCTAATTCATGAACGATCCATTTGTAGACGTGTAAAACATCAAAATTCCTATGTTAGTAGTAGTGCATGCGACCTCTACCAGACTTAATTCTCACACCCGCGGCTCATCAGTGGAGGAGTGTGGAATTCAGTTTTTTAATTACTTTTGCAAGTTCCCCCAAAAATATGCTAAAATTAGTTTCGCTGCCGGTCGCCTCAAATTAGTGAAAATTAGTTGACATATATATAAGCGTGATACAAGAATTATGACAACATACAACGTAAACAAAACGTCTATTTAGAAATCTGTATCCAAGAATTTAATGGTGAAATGTCTAAAAGATTATTAAAATTTTTGTGTTTACACGACTTCAAAAAGTAGCGTTTCAAACTACGAACTTTATATTTCTTCTGTATAAGCTTTTGATACAATTCTGTTGAAATTTTTAAAAAGTCGTCAGAATTACTACACAAATTTGAGATTCTAATAATTTCATTAGCAAAAACGTTGTAACAGCAGAATTTGGAAATATTGCTTTCTATTTCTGGCAAACTAACAGCATTAAACGAGAAAAATCTTCTTTTATCTAAAACCGAAGTTATAAATTTTCCATTATCTATGTTAATTTTTATATCTAGAACATCTGCTAGTGAAAAATGTTCATTTACTAAGTTCAGTTCTAGATCCGATGGGTAAATGAGTTTCCAAAGTTCTATAAAAATTCCGCCGTCATTTATAACCGTTATATCGTCAATGTATCATCGAAAAACATATTTAAGTAGTTCAAGCGTTTTATAATCGTTTCGATTAGTCAGAAGTTTAATAAATTTGAATTCGTAATAAAACAATACAAGATTTGCTAAGAAAGGTCCACAACTAGTACCCATCGGGATACCTACTTTTTGTCGAAACACTTTACCACCTACACAAAAATACGCATTATCTACCAACCATTTACACATTTCACAAAAGGTTTCATAGTCTACGTATCTTTTGGATGTGTTTTCACTGAAATAAACTGATTTAAAACCAAAATTTAATTTTCTTTGGTTGTGTCCAAAAGCAATTTTAGCTATTGCATTTATTGCCTCGATAATTTTATCGTGACGTAAATTTGTATATAACTGAGAAAAATAGAAAGTATAGACTGATTTTGCATTGTTTTGCATAGAAATTTGTCGCAAACAATTAATTATAGGTTTGTTGCTATCAATTATCCAAAAAGGATTACAACCTCCATTGCATCTAGCAATTGTGTTGCTGTATACTTTCATTCTTTTTAAAATTGTCTTTAAAGAATAACCAATATCTTTAGATAAGCTATTGGTTACAGCAGCTCTACTAGAAACAATTGTACGAAACTTTATAGGATTTTTATGAAATTTAGGCAGAAGTTGAATGAACGGTAATTTTTTGTCTGAAAAGTCGATGTTATGACCGAAATCGTTACATTTTTGCAACAACTTGTTGATTATAGTTTCCTTATTTTCACCAGAAACTTCATAAGTGTCGTTACCATTAGCATTATTTAATCCAAGTTCATTAATTAAAACTTTTCTATACAAAGTTTTACAAATGAAAGCATAATTTTGTGACGCCTTGTCAACCGATGTAATTACGAAATGTCTTTTTAACCTTTCCAGTTCTTGATAGTTGAAAGGCTTTTCTTCTACAAAACAAAAGTTATGATTTTCTAATTCCTGTACTACTTCTCCGACCACTGATTGTATCCAAGGATAGAATATATCCTTATCCTTGAACTTATTTTTCTGCAGATACTTGGAAATGGCAGATTCTACTTCTTTAACTAATTCCGTGGAATTACCTTTAGAAGGTAAGCGATATTTTGTTCCCTTTTCAAAAAGTTTTCGTAAATTAGTATCTGAGATTATATTTAAATCTCCCGTAACCACATGTCCGTGAAAATTGTCTTTGAACTTTGATTTAGCACAGTCACAATTACGTAAAAAATCATCATCCAAATTAACTGTACTAGCAAATTGTTTGTAGTTGAACACTTGACTAGAAAAAGGTTTGTCGTAAGTATAAATTACTTTAGGAAAACATTTGTTTAGATCTACGTCTGGAGGCCAAAAACTTTGAACTTTATTGTTTGCAAAATTTATTTTGTCGAATAATTTACTGGAATATTTTATAAAAAGTTTTGATTTTACTTTTTTACCAATATTCTGAACGTTTACAACTTTATCTAATTTGTATTGAAGCAGATCTTTTACAATTTCATCAGCATGTGTTTCTATTTAGTACATGCAAATACAAAGCTTTAGCGTCTCTTTTATTTAAACTGAAGATTTTATTTACAATGCGCAATCTACTTTCTGCAGGACACGAAATAAAACTCTTATGTATCTCTTCCATAAATTTAGCAGGATCTAAAGCTGCATTAGCGGTTATCTTTCTAAGAACCCGAATTTTACTGCGTTTATTGCCCACTTTAAAACGTTTATTAAAGTTACTGAAAACCGCTTGCTCAAATTTTTCTCCCCTGAGAACTTCATTAAGGCCGTACGGATATTTAGTTTTAAGCTCTCTGATCCAGAAAGCTTCCCGCTTTAATCTATTTTCCTTGTCTAATTTAGCGTCCCCCGTGGCATAAAGTTGCTCAAGAATTTGAACTTTGAAAGATTTACATTTAGATGTACGAAAGTGCTGGAGAATAAATTTACATCCTCGATTATTAGATTCAACTGACCTACGATGTTGTCCTATTCTAACCCGTAATTTCTGTGAAGTTTCTCCCACATAACCGATATTACACGTATTGCATTTTAATAAATAAATTAAATTATCCGAAGCACAATTCAACTCCTTGTTATCAGCAGATACTAATCGGTATCTATTACTGTTATAGATACCATGAATTTCTGACTCTTCTGATAACAAGTCACAAAGTTTACAATTTGCTGACCCGCATTTAGAAACTATATTTCTTATTGTATCCGACCGGTTGGTTAAAGGGTTTCCAAAGTCCAAAGCCGAAAGTCCACCAGTGGGCCTTATATCCTGCTCCCCCGCTACAGAGGCCCCGGAGCCATTATGATTATGGTTGCCAGACATGAAAAGAGTGAAAAAACAGTGAAAACTGTGCTCCACTGCTATACGCATGAACACTTAATGGAGGTTAGATAAAAATGATCCGAAAGGCCACACGACGGGCTCCCTCCAGCCTCCCACTGTGGGACGGCATCCAGGCGACATAGCGAGGGTCATACTAGATATGACTGATGGGGAGAAGCAAAGGTGGCAACACCAATCTATGCCTAGCGAGATTCCCGAACAGAGAGAGAGAGAGAGAGAGAGAGAGAGACCTTCGAGAAATCGTTAGCTAGCTAATTCAGAAGTTTTGTCCATATCAACCAAAAGTTCGCAAAAAATTTAAAATTAATTTAGACTAAAGACTAAGCCTTCGCGAAGTTCGTTAAGGTTTATCGAAGTTCGCATAATTTCGCGAAATCAAGGGAACTTCGCTGAACTTTAGCGAAGCAGCAAAAGCACCAAATCTTGAGTTTGAATAATAGATTTTAAATTTTTGATGTCAATTTTTGGAAGATATGGAGAAAACCCCTCGAACTTGCTTGCTAACGATTTTGCGAACTTCGCTGACTTTTTGCGAACTTCTCTGACTTTAGCGAAATGTCGCTTGCTTCGCGAAGTTCGCGGAGTTTGCGAATTTTGCAAAAAAATTAACTTTGTTTTGAGCTATACTGTAAGCTAAAAAATGCTCAATACACGATTTTAGAACAAAATATTCCAGTCCAGTCTATAAACCGCGCTGAAGCAGGCGAGAAGGTGCAGCGTCGGGTTGCGGGATCGCAGATTCTCTCACCAATCAGATGATCCTTCATCTTATCCAGGGCCGGCTGTATATCATCACGGGTGAGCTTCTTGCTGCCAACCAGCGATCGAAACGCCGAAAACCAGCCACCGCCGCCGCTTCCTCCGGTGCCAGCGGCCGAAACAGCGGCCGCAGAACGGCCCGGCCCGGTCACCGGACCGTTCTCCTCAACCTCGTGGTCCGACTCAGAGTCAGCGTCAGTTGTGTCACTCTCGTAGTCAATCCCGGCCAATTCGCCCTTCATCTGACCCACAAACTGACGCTAAAGTTACAAAGCAAGGCAATAAAAAGTATATACAAATGATATGCTTCTCTGCAGTATGAAAAATAATCTGAACGGTGAGGTGAGAGGCTGTAAAATCAAGAAAGGGACTATAAAGAAGAATAAGTCCTAAAAAGCATAGGTTTTCTTATTAGAAGAACAACTTAAGTTGTGATCGAACGAAGTGAACGATTCACAGCTTTGCCCAATAATCGCTTCCCCAGCATAACAATAACCCATATTTGCGCGCGAGGGAGCTCAGCAACTCTACACGATCTGAGTAAAAAGAATATAAGATGACGCTTACACAGCTCTTCCACACACTACTTTAAGGTGCTGGTATCGCTTTGTGTAAATTTGACCCTATAGGCTCTAATTCTTTATGAAAGTGGATGAAACTTTCCAAATATACTATTTCGGTGCTCTTTAACATTCTGGGACCAGTCCCGCATTTTTAGGTGCAAAGATAAGAAATTTTTGGTTTTTGCCATTATTCTCTTAGCACATAGTCGAGACACCAGATTGGTTGGTATGGCTGGAAAGAGGGCACCAAAATGAACGTTTTTGCTTTTACAACTTTTGAGCTATCTCTAGTGGTTAAGTCAGTATAAGCAAAAAACGATTTTTGGGGTCCAAAAATGGCCGTTTTCGAGAAAATCAGTTTTTTCAAAATTACTGCCAAATCGTACGGACAATTTTGGTTTATTTATACTCGATCTGGGCTTATTCTAGGGATTTTTTCTTGGGGGGGGGGCTTCTTGTGGGGGGCCCCCCCCCCAAAGGTCCGAGGGGCAAGGAATATTTTTGGGGGGGTGCGAAAATTTTTCGAAAAATATGCTAAAAATAGCGCTTTTTTTCTGGCATATACTATAAAAGTTGATTTTCATAGCAAAAATAAGCAGATTTAGTGTTGAAAAGGGCAAAAATTGAGTAAAAATCTCCGGCGAAGCCGGAAAATTTTTGAAAATTTGGCCTTCTGAGCGATTTTTTCAGGGCAAAAGTTGGTACCAAAAGGGGCACCCACTTTTTTTGGGGGGGGCGATTTTTGGGGGGGGGGGGAACGATTTTTTGGGGGGGGAAGGGTGTTTATGGGGGGGCCCCCACACCCCCCCCCCCACTAGAATAAGCCCAGCTCGATCGACACAATACACAGCCTCATTGCACATTTTATCAATACCTGTTAGTAGCCGGAGTTTGTTGCTCTAAGCTAGAGATTTGGCCGAAAAACCATTTTGGCAAAACTGCGATTATTTTGTTTTGAACATCGATTTCTCAAAAACTACCCAATGGATTCGCGTGATTTTTGGCAGAATGAGAATTTGCACTATTGCGGAGGGACATTTTTCTTGGTTTGAGGTAAAACATCTCCAGTTGCGAGAAAACTCAATGCAAAGTTGCGAAATTTTGTGTCACCGCACATTTAATGGATTTTCTTGACCGTTAAGACCTGCTGAGCCAAATCCCAAAAAATGTCCCTCGGCCCACATGTCCTTTATAGGTCGGCGCAAGAAAAAATTTTGGCCGATCCCAGTTTTGAGAAATCGATGTTCAAAAACTTTTGGTCAATATTCAGTCGGTCAGATGTCAGTATGTCAGAAAATTTTCGCTATTTTTGCGGCTTTTTACTAGTTTCGTACTTTCATGAGAATCTACAGATTATAAGCTTTAAAATGATGTATAAAGCTCTTTCCAATTCGCAAAATTGCGAAAGTTAGGGCGTTTCAAAAACTACCCACAAAAGCACTGCACAAAACGATACCAGCACCTTAACTCACTGTAGTACCCCCCTCTGAGGGCCTTTTCGCAAAAGCGTAGCGTAGACTAGAGTTTATTGGTAACACTTTCAGTTCTATGAACTCTTCCATGCATAGGATCGAGCTTAAACGTTAACTCGCATAGCTCCGCTTAACACTGTCGTGAAAAGTCTCCAAGTTTACGTCTATCTTATTTTTTATGTCTAATTTTGTCACGCACGCACTAAACCTACTGTACCTGTTCCATCAGATACTCATCATTGCTGGGATCCAGCTCAGGCTGGGTGGCGCCATTTTGGTGCGGCGCAGGGGCGCTGTAGTCCAGGACAGCCGCGTCCGCGCGCGTCCCCGCATTGTCCCAGATCCGGGCCGACTTCCCCTTCTTCTGTTTCCCATCCGGCTTGACGGCAGAGCAAAAACAAACAAAATACTATTTAGTAAAAAGTAAAGAAAGGGGGGCTTGCACTTTTCTAGAGCATCACCGACTACTGCTATTATCGCTGATTTTGAGGACCTGTGATACTAAACAGCAGCGGTTGGTGCAAACACTCAACTTCAGTGAAAGTATTGGCTAAAAAATCAAGAATCTACCTTTCACAGCAAACAGTCAGAGAAAATATTACCGCCGCTTATAGCATAAACAGCATACGTATATATACAATTTATAATGATGCACCATTGTTGACAGAAACACCCCCCCCCGACGCTCAATAATATACTAACCTGCTCTTTTCTTGTTGTTTAGGCTTTCCCTTTCCCTGCATTTTATTAAAGAATGCCTCTCGATTACGCTGAATCTCATCGTCCACCACAGTGCTGTCCGGGCCATTTTTCTGCTGTGGTGGCTTTTCCACTTTCGGCGAAGGAGTGGCTGGAAATTGAAAAAAAGGGAATCGAATCAAAAGTAAACACATTATGATATGGGTGAGCTGGCTTATTTTTAGGATAAAATTTAATGGGGGGGGAGGGGACTTCACGAGGGGCTCCCATCCATGGGGGGGGGTCACCCAACACATGGGGGTATATTTTGGAATAATTTCTTCAAATTTCAAATTCAAACTAGCGAAGTAGCGAGAATGGGTTGCCGCGGCATTTTCCGTTTATAGATGGGCATATCTCCCAAAAGAGGCACCTTTGCGACCCAGTATAGTATGATTCTCGTGTAGTCCGTATCGAGAGCTCTCAATAGAGTAGCATATTGACCATATTTAGAGTTGTTTAGATTTTTGGACATTTTGGTAGATTTTGACCATTTTTGACCCCTTTGAAGCTCCGTAACTCAATTTTCGTACACTTTGACGGCTTGGCCCTATTACAACTTTTTATCAACTCAACGAGAGCTTTCGAATAAGCCCAATATTAGGTGGTTTCTGATACTTTCAATTTTGAGCCATTTTGGACGAATTTGATCATTTTTGACCTCTTTGAAGCTCCGTAACTCAATTTTCGTACACTCTGACGGCTTGGCCCTATTACAACTTTTTATCAACTCAACGAGAGCTTTCGAATAAGCCCCATATTGGGTGGTTTCTGATACTTTCAATTTTGAGCCATTTTGGACGAATTTGATCATTTTTGACCTCTTTGAAGCTCCGTAACTCATTTTTCGTACACTTTGGCGGCTTGGCCCTATTACAACTTTTTATCAGCTCAACGAGAGCTTTCGAATAAGCCCCATATTGGGTGGTTTCCTATACTTTCAATTTTGAGCCGTTTTGGCCGATTTTGACCATTTTTGACCGATTTTGACCATTTTTGACCTCTTTGAAGCTCCGTAACTCAATTTTCGTACACTTTGGCGGTTTGCCTCTATTACAACTTTTTATCTACTCAACGAGAGCTTTCGAATAAGCCCCATATTGGGTGGTTTCCGATACTTTCAATTTTGATCCATTTTGGCCGATTTTGACCATTTTTGACCTCTTTGAAGCTCCGTAACTCAATTTTCGTACAATTTGGCGGCTTGGCCCTATTACAACTTTTTATCTACTCAACGAGAGCTTTCGAATGAGCCCCATATTGGGCAGTTTCCGATACTTTCAATTTTGATCCATTTTGGCCGATTTTGTCCATTTTTGACCTCTTTGAAGCTCCGTAACTCAATTTTCGTACAATTTGGCGGCTTGGCCCTATTACAACTTTTTATCTACTCAACGAGAGCTTTCGAATGAGCCCCATATTGGGCAGTTTCCGATACTTTCAATTTTGACCATATGCAGCATCACCGTATCGAGTACTTTCGCATACCGCAAGGGGGGGAACCCCCCGCACTTCAGTCAACACTTCACCCCACCCCCTAACCCCCCTGAAAATTTCAGCCCAATCGGGCCACCCTAGCAAAAGTTAGAGGGGGGGGACAGGTGTGGTCACGAGATGAATAAATAATAATAATAATAACTAGCGCTACTGCAAGAATGTGTTGCCCACAACAGATTTTTCTGTTTATTTTTCTGCCATAACTTTCGCTAGACGCATTTCCGAAAAATGTTGCAAGAAGGAAAGTTGTTCAGCTCGACGAGCTCTTTCATTTGAGTACCATATCGACCACTTTTGAAGACATTTTTCAAAATCCGGAATTTTCCGGAACGAATATCTCGAAATCCGTAAATTTTCGGGAAATTTCGGTTTTAGTTTCGAAATCAGCGCGGTCGAGTTACCCTATGACCAACTTTTGAGTGAAATCGGAGACAAAAAATTTTTCGACCCAAAATCCGGATTTTCGTGAATTCCCGGATTTTCAGTTATTCGGACATAACTTTCGCTAGACGCATTTCCGAAAAATGTTGCAAGAAGGAAAGTTGTTCAGCTCGACGAGCTCTATCATTTGAGTACCATATCGACCACTTTTGGAGAAATTTTTCAAAATCCGGAATTTTCCGGGTCGAATATCTCGAAATCCGGAAATTTTCCGAAAATTTCGATTTCAGTTTCGAAATCAGCGTGGTCGAGTTACCCTATGACCAACTTTTGAGCGAAATCGGAGACAAAAAATTTTTGACCAAATTTTGGATTTTGAAATTTCGCCTTGGTCCCCCCTTACCAACCGAAAAATTCCGGGATTCGCCATTCCCGGAATCCGGAAGGTTTCGGAGCCATCTTGCTTCTCGGAGATGTCCTAGTCAAGGGCTTCAAAATAAGGTATCAACCACCCCTGTACCCCTTCCCAATCTCGAGATCTAGGGGGGGGACAGACGGATAATAATAATAATAATAATAATAATAAGCACAGAACGATAACAAAGTGTTGCCCATTCCTTTGGAAAAGTGGGCAACACAATAACTAGCGCTACTGCAAGAATGTGTTGCCCACGACACATTCCTTTGGGGTATAAATTTTGCTAGACACCTTTTAAGCTGTTTCTGTTCAGGTAATCTGTTCCAAGACTCAAAGAGCTTTCAATTAAGTACCATATTGCCCATGTTTCAACGAATTTTTGAAAATCCGGTTTTTTCCGGAAATTCCGGATTTTCCAATCTGCGGCCATAACTTTCGCTAGAAACATTTCCGAAAAATATGGTAATGACAAAAATTACTCAGCTCGCCGAGCTCTTTCATTTGAGCCCAATATCGACCACTTTTGAAGAAATTTTTCAAAATCCGGAATATTCCGGATCGAATATCTCGAAATCCGTAAATTTTCCGGAAATTTCAATTTCAGTTTCGAAATCAGCGTGGTTGAGTTACCCTATGACCGACTTTTGAGCCAAATCGGAGACAAAAAATTTTTGATCAAATTTTGGATTTTTGAAATTTCGCCTTGGTCCCCCCTTACCATCCGAAAAAATCCGAATTTTCAAAACCCGGAATTTCGGAACCATCTTGCTTCCGGGAGATGTCCTGGTCAAGGGCTTCAAAATAAGGTATCAACCATCCCTGTATCCCTTCTCAATCTCGAGATCTAGGGGGGGGACAGACGGATAATAATAATAAGCACAGACCAATAACAAGGTGTTGCCCATTCCTTTGGAAAAGTGGGCAACACAACAAGCGAAGTAGCGAGAATGGGTTGCCGCGGCATTTTCCGTTTATAGATGGGCATATCTCCCAAAAGAGGCACCTTTGCGACCCAGTATAGTATGATTCTCGTGTAGTCCGTATCGAGAGCTCTCAATAGAGTAGCATATTGACCATATTTAGAGTTGTTTAGATTTTTGGTCATTTTGGTAGATTTTGACCATTTTTGACCCCTTTGAAGCTCCGTAACTCAATTTTCGTACACTTTGACGGCTTGGCCCTATTACAACTTTTTATCAACTCAACGAGAGCTTTCGAATAAGCCCAATATTAGGTGGTTTCTGATACTTTCAATTTTGAGCCATTTTGGACGAATTTGATCATTTTTGACCTCTTTGAAGCTCCGTAACTCAATTTTCGTACACTCTGACGGCTTGGCCCTATTACAACTTTTTATCAACTCAACGAGAGCTTTCGAATAAGCCCCATATTGGGTGGTTTCTGATACTTTCAATTTTGAGCCATTTTGGACGAATTTGATCATTTTTGACCTCTTTGAAGCTCCGTAACTCATTTTTCGTACACTTTGGCGGCTTGGCCCTATTACAACTTTTTATCAGCTCAACGAGAGCTTTCGAATAAGCCCCATATTGGGTGGTTTCCTATACTTTCAATTTTGAGCCGTTTTGGCCGATTTTGACCATTTTTGACCGATTTTGACCATTTTTGACCTCTTTGAAGCTCCGTAACTCAATTTTCGTACACTTTGGCGGTTTGCCTCTATTACAACTTTTTATCTACTCAACGAGAGCTTTCGAATAAGCCCCATATTGGGTGGTTTCCGATACTTTCAATTTTGATCCATTTTGGCCGATTTTGACCATTTTTGACCTCTTTGAAGCTCCGTAACTCAATTTTCGTACAATTTGGCGGCTTGGCCCTATTACAACTTTTTATCTACTCAACGAGAGCTTTCGAATGAGCCCCATATTGGGCAGTTTCCGATACTTTCAATTTTGATCCATTTTGGCCGATTTTGTCCATTTTTGACCTCTTTGAAGCTCCGTAACTCAATTTTCGTACAATTTGGCGGCTTGGCCCTATTACAACTTTTTATCTACTCAACGAGAGCTTTCGAATGAGCCCCATATTGGGCAGTTTCCGATACTTTCAATTTTGACCATATGCAGCATCACCGTATCGAGTACTTTCGCATACCGCAAGGGGGGGAACCCCCCGCACTTCAGTCAACACTTCACCCCACCCCCTAACCCCCCTGAAAATTTCAGCCCAATCGGGCCACCCTAGCAAAAGTTAGAGGGGGGGGACAGGGGGTGGTAACGAGATGAATAAATAACTAGCGAAGTAGCGAGAATGGGTTGCCGCGGCATTTTCCGTTTATAGATGGCTATATCTCCCAAAATAGGCACCTTTGTGACCCATTATGGTCTGATTCGTGTAGTCCGTATCGAGAGCTCTCAATAGAGTACCATATTGACCATATTTAGAGTTGTTTAGATTTTTCGTCATTTTGGTAGATTTTGAACATTTTTGACGCCTTTGAAGCCCCGTAACTCGATTTTCGTACATTTTGGCGGCTTGGCCCTGTTACAACTTTTTATGTACTTAATGAGAGCTTTCGAATGATACCCATATTAGGGGATTTCCGCTACTTTCAATTTTGAGCCATTTTGGCCGATTTTGACCATTTTTGACCCCTTTGAAGCTCCGTAACTCAATTTTCGTACATTTTGGCGGCTTGGCCCTATTACAACTTTTCATCTACTCAACGAGAGCTATCGAATGAGTCCCATATTGGGCGGTTTCCGATACTTTCAATTTTGACCATATGCAGCATCACCGTATCGAGTACTTTCGCATACCGCAAGGGGGGGAACCCCCCGCACTTCAGTCAACACTTCACCCCACCCCCTAACCCCCGTGAAAATTTCAGCCCAATCGGTCCACCCTAGCAAAAGTTAGAGGGGGGGGACAGGGGGTGGTAACGAGATCGACCACTTTCGGAAAAATTTTTCAAAATCCGGTTTTTCGGGAATTCCCGGATTTTCAGTTTTTCGGCTGTAACTTTTGCTAGACGCATTTCCGGAAAATGTCGCAAGCAGAAAAGTTGTTCAGCTCGACGAGCTCTTTCATTTGAGTACCATATCGACCACTTTCTGAAAAATTTTTCAAAATCCGGGTTTTCGGGAATTCCCGGATTTTCAGTTTTTCGGCTGTAACTTTTGCTAGACGCATTTCCGGAAAATGTCGCAAGAAGGAAAGTTGTTCAGCTCGGCGAGCTCTTTCATTTGAGTACCATATCGACCACTTTCGGAAAAATTTTTCAAAATCCGGAATTTTCCGGGTCCAATATCTCGCAATCCGTAAAATTTCCGGAAATTTCGATTTCAGTTTCGAACTCAGCGTGGTCGAATTACCCTATGCCCAACTTTTGAGCAAAATCGGAGACAAAAAATTTTTACGTTTCCCTTGGTCCCCCCTTACCATTCTAAAAAATTCCGGGATTCGCCATTCCCGGAATCCGGGAAATATCGGACTGCCCGTGCCTCAGTCAACACTTCACCCCACCCCCAACACCCCTGAAAAATTTCAGCCCAATCGGGCCACCCCAGCAAAAGTTAGAGGGGGGGGACAGGGGTGGTCACGAGATGAATAATAATAATAATAAATAAACGGACATACCCAGATGAAAGGGTTGCCTTTTTTGTGTAAAAAGCGGCAACCCAACAAGCTAAATTGGCATGAATGGTTTGCCGCCGCTTCCTTCATTAGGCAGGTCATTTTCTAGGGTCGATTTTCGGTCAAATGGGGGATAAAGAGTATTTTCTGTGTTGTTTTCTGAAATTGTTGCCCTTAAAGGGGTAGTTGGGATAAGGTATATATATATATATTCCCTGGAAATGGTTGCCCTTGGAAGGGCAGTTGGGATAAGGAACTTTCCTGGAAATGGTTGCCCTTAATGGGGCAGTTGGGATAAGGAATGTTTCTGGAAATGGTTGCCCTTAAAGGGGCAGTTGGGATAAGGAATGTTTCTGGAATTCGGTTGCCCTTAAAGGGGCAGTTGGGATAAGCAGTTCTTAGCTTAAAGACACTTTACAGTTTAACAAACGTTCTTCTTGCTAACGTAATCAAATTGCAAAGCAAGTCGGAGAATATGCACAAATCCTTTTTTAGAGTACCTGCTGCAAATTAAGCATGACTGCCTTTGGTCATATCTCCAAAGCCACAACTTCTTTAAAACGTTTGATTGTGCGTATAAAATCTACGTTCTCGACCTCCCCTTGGGCCAACGTTTCGTCCAAATTTTAGACAAAAGGCTTTTAACCCGTACATCTGAAAATGGTTGCCCTTAAAAGGGCATTTGGGATAAGGAATTTTCGATTACTACAAGTTGCTTGATACACCCTCTTAAAGGGTGTCCTAGCATATCCACCAGCTCAAATTGACTAACAAGTTAAAAACACAGATATTAGGCGTTTCTGGGCAGTTTGCTCACTTTTGCGGACTCCAACAGCGTAGCATTTGGCCATATCTCGAGATCCACGGGAACTAGAAACATTTCGATTGCAGATTTGGAATCTGCGACCCCGAATTACCCTATGACCGACTTTTCAACCAAATCGGACATTAAACGTTTTTATCCATTTTTGACACCTTCACCTGAAAATGGTTGCCCATAAAAGGGCAGTTGGGATAAGAAATTTTCTACTAAATATTGCTGAAAGTTACTTAACACTTCTTTTTAAAGGGTGCCCTAGCAAATCCACCGGGCTAAACTTGACTAATCAGTTCAAAAAATCACAGATATTAGGCGTTTCTGGGCAGTTTGCTCACTTTTGCGGTCTCCAACAGTGTAACTTTTGGCCATATCTCGAAATTCACAAACGCTAGAAAAATTTCGATTGCAGATTTAGAATCTGCGTCCCCGAATTACCCTAGGACTGACTTTTCAACCAAATCAGTGACAAAAAGTTTTCGACCACTTTTGAGAATCGCCTTGCCAGAGAACCAGAACCCCCCTCTAAACCAGAACCATTTTAAAAAATTAAATTCCCTGCCCTGGTCGACTGGGTGGATCTAGAGCGATGAAATTAAAATGGGCCAGGTTTGGGACCAACCCCCACATACCCACCAAATTTCAGCTCCGGGCGTTGAGCCTAGCTTGAGTTAATAGGGGGGGACAAGAAGAATAATAATAATAAATCCTACCGGCATCAACGGGTTGTCGCAGCCATTTTCCTCTTATCTAAAGGGTCAAAACTCAGTTTTGGTGCATTTTCAAAACTTGGTTCTATTACAAATTTTTTCCTACTCGTTGAGGGCTTTCAGATGAGTACCATATCGACTACTTTTGAGACAATTTTTTAAAATTCGGGTTTTCCGGGAATTACCGGATTTTTAGTTTTTCGGTTATAACTTTCGCTAGGCGGATTTCCGGAAGATCCCGCAAGCAGGAAACTTGTTCAGCTCGACGACCTCTTTCATTTGAGCCCCATATCGACCACTTTCGGAGAAATTTTTCAAAATCCGAAATTTTCCGGATCGAATATCTCGAAATCCATAAATTTTCCGGAAATTTCGATTTCAGTTTCGAAATCAGCGTGGTCGACTTACCCTATGACAACCTTTTAAGCAAAATCGGAGACAAAAAATTTTTAAGTCCAAAATCCGGGTTTTCGTGAATTCCCGGATTTTCAGTTTTTCGGTTATAACTTTCGCTAGACACATTTCCGGAAAATGTCGCAAGAAGGAAACTTGTTCAGCTCGACGACCTCTTTCATTTGAGCCCCATATCGACCACTTTCGGAGAAATTTTTCAAAATCCGGAATTTTCCGGGTCGAATATCTCGAAATACGGAAATTTTCCGGAAATTTCGATTTCAGTTTCGAAATCAGCGTGGTCGACTTACCCTATGACCAACTTCTAAGCAAAATCGGAGACAAAAAATTTTTACGTTTCCCTTGGTCCCCCCTTACGATTTTTAAAATTCCGGGATTCGCCATTCCCGGAATCCGGGAGATATCGGGATGCCCTTACAAACGGGAGCACTTCAGGTCACCCTACAGCTATGGTGAGAATTTCAGCCCGATCGGTCCAGCCAATCTCGAGAAAAAGGGGGGGGACACAAATGTTGACCGGAATAATAAATAAATAAATAAATAAATAAATAAAGAAACTTAGCCATAACAAAGGGTTGTCTTTTTTTTAAAAAAATGCGACAACCCAATAACTAGCGCTACTGCAAGAATGTGTTGCCCACGATAGGTTTTTCTGTTTATTTTTCTGCCATCACTTTCGCTAGACGCATTTCCGGAAAATGTCGCAAGAAGGAAAGTTGCTCAGCTTGATGAGATCTTTCATTTGAGTACCATATCGACCACTTTTGGAGAAATTTTTCAAAATCCGGAATTTTCCGGGTCCAATATCTCGAAATCCGGAAAGTTTCCGGAAATTTCGATTTCAGTTTTGAAATCAGCGTGGTCGAATTACCCTATGACCAACTTTTGAGCGAAATCGGAGACAAAAAATTTTTGACCAAATTTTGGATTTTGAAATTTCGCCTTGGTCCCCCCTTACCAACCGAAAAATTCCGGGATTCACCATACCCGGAATCCGGAAGGTATCGGAGCCATCTTGCTTCCCAGAGATGTCCTAGTCAAGGGCTTCAAAATAAGGTATCAACCAGCCCTGTACCCCTTCCCAATCTCGAGATCTAGGGGGGGGACAGACGGATAATAATAATAATAATAATAAATCCTACCGGCATCAACGGGTTGTCGCAGCCATTTTCCTCTTATCTAAAGGGCGAAAACTCAGTTTTGGTACATTTTCAGGCTTTGGTGCTATTGCAACTTTTTTCCTACTCGCTAAGAGCTTTCGAATGAGTACCATAGAGTCTACTTTTGTGACAATTCTTAGAAATTCGGTTTTTCCGGGAATTCCGGATTTTCGGTTTTTCGGCCATAACTTTCGCTGGACGCATTTCCGGAAAATGTCGCAAGAAGGAAAGTTGTTAAGCTCGACGAGCTCTTTCATTTGAGTACCATGTCGACCACTTTCGGAGAAGTTTTCCAAAATCCGGAATTTTCCGGGTCCAATATCTCGAAATCCGTAAACTTTCCGGAAATTTCGATTCCAGTTTCGAAATCACCGTGGTCGAATTACCCTATGACCAACATTTGAGCAAAATCGGAGACAAAAAATTTTTAAGTCCAAAATCCGGGTTTTCGTGAATTCCCGGATTTTCAGTTTTTCGGCTATAACTTTCGCTAGACGCATTTCCGGAAAATGTCGCAAGAAGGAAAGTTGTCCAGCTCGACGAGCTCTTTCATTTGAGCTCCATATCGACCACTTTTGAAGAAAATTTTCAAATTCCGATATTTTCCGGGGCGAATATCTCTAAATCCGTGAATTTTCCGGAAAATTCGTTTTCGGTTTCGAAATCAGCGCGGTCGAATTACCCTATGACCAACTTTTGAGCGAAATCGGAGACAAAAAATTTTTACGTTTCCCTTGGTCCCCCCTTACCATTTTTAAAAATTCCGGGAGCCGCCATTCCCGGAATCCGGGAGATATCGGGATGCCCTTACAAACGGGAGCACTTCAGGTCACCCTACAACTATGGTGAGAATTTCAGCCCGATCGGTCCAGCCAATCTCGAGAAAAAGGGGGGGGACACAAATGTTGACCGGAATAATAAATAAATAAATAAAGAAACTTAGCCATATCAAAGGGTTGTCTTTTTTTTAAAAAAATGCGACAACCCAATAATAATAAGCACAGACCAATAACAAAGTGTTGCCCAAATCCTTTGGAAAAGTGGGCAACACAATAATAATAACACGACGAGAATAAGGGTTTGCCCTTTTCCTTCGGAAGTAGCGGCAAACCAATAATAATAATAATAATAATAATAAACGGACATACCCAGATGAAAGGGTTGCCTTTTTTGTGTAAAAAGCGGCAACCCAATAATAATAAACGGACATACCCAGATGAAAGGGTTGCCTTTTTTGTGTAAAAAGCGGCAACCCAATAATTGTCGAAATCTGGACCTTCACATTGCAAATAATCTAATTATAATCAAAATTAGGATTGTACCGATAAGAAATTGAATTATCCTAAATTATCAGCCGGGCCGGGCCCGGACCCGATCCCGGTGCCCAGGGCCCGCTGGGCCCAACACTAAATTTTCCGGGCCCGGGCCTACACCGGGCGGCCCCGGCCCAGGGTCCGAAGCCCGCTACACGGCCCGGGTACAACTCTAATCAAAATACGATACTATGCCATAGTATATATTGTAATCTGTGAAACAAACGAAACTACAGGAAAAAGCAAACGAAAAAATATCCTTGGTTTTTCCGCAGTATATACATTTTCTTCTACACAAAGCTTCTATCATCAAACATCGCAATTACTTTGCACTACCCTACAGCCCTTTCACCGTTTCCAAAACTAGCTACGTCACCTACCACTCTTATCCGGACTGGAATCTCCGTTGCGAACCGTCGTCTTCTCATTCTCCTTGGCCTTTCCCGGGCCGCCAGGGGTGTTCACCTTTTTGTTGGACTGTGGCGCAGAGGCACCCGCCGGTTTTGACGGCTGCTGTATCATGGATGCAACTGTTTTCTGGGACTTCAAAGATTCCTGCAAAATTATATATATGCGTAAGATAAGTTCATAAAAACAATAGGTACATACGTTGTTTGTCACATTAGACATCACAATGTTTTCTACGTATATATACTGCTATACATAACTAGCTAAAAAGTGCTCAAAAGCTAAGTTTTAGTACCAAAATTGACGAAGATTTTTAACCAAAAAATTCGGGCGAAGAAGGAAAATTTTTGAAAGTATTCGCCAAAACTCCTGAACATTTGGCAATTTCTAGGCCCTCGAGGGGGAGGTCCAAAAAAGTCAGGCTTATTTTTTAGGGATTTTTCCGGGGGGGGGGGGGGCTTACGGGGGGGAGTTTTTGCAAAAATGAGTCAAAAAATATTTTTTGGCGTATTTTGCATGGTGAAACACAATAAGTTCTCAAAATGCCAGGATTTAAGCTAAAAATAGGCATTTTTACGAAAATATCTCCGGCGAAGCCACAAAATTTTTGAAAATTTGACCATTTTTGGAAAAAATGTAGACCTCATTAAGGGGGAAGCCCAAAATCCTGGGGGGGAGGTCAATTACGGGGGGCCCCCAGACAATGTGCAGGAGAACGGCCGAGTGGGAGGAGGTGCTCTAGTGGGGGATCCAAAAAAGTGGGAGATAGGGGGCCCCCGCTAAAATAAACCCAGAATGCAGGAAAATACGTAACAAAAGAAGCGGAGACAAACTTTAAAGGTCCGCATCTTGGGCGCCGGCGCCTCAACTGCAGACGTCTGTGCGTTGGCCAGGGATTCCTGAAAGATATCCAGAAAGTCCCCAAATCCATCGGCGGCCCCACAAAATCCATAGTAGAGTATCGGATCCTGCAGGACATTCCGGTAGCGATCGCGAAACTTCAGTTGAACATCGGTCAACAGTTTGTCCACATAGGCCAGCTGAACTATATTCTGGTAGACTGCCTGGAACAAACACAACACACTACAACAACAATAATGAGGGTCACTCAGGGAAACACAGTATATAATAAAGTACGCACATTTAATTTATATATATATATACTGGCATTATAATAAAGTAAGCACAGTTAATTTATATAAATGCTGGCATTTGTTAGTGGGGGGAGGGGGGAGGAGGGACCCCACTTTTCGGTTCCCCCCTCCACTTTTCGTCCTCCCCCTTTTCGGTTCCCCCCCTCCACTTTCGCCCCCCCCCCAGTTTTTTGGGTCGAAAAAGTGTCGAAAACTTAACTTAGGTTTTTGAGGCCAAGTTTTCAAAATTTTTTTAATTTTTACCTAATTTATGGACTTATATATAAGTTCATTTTAAGCTTAAAAACAGCGCTTTTTTTGCGTTTTTACCTTAAAATGCTAATTTTCCCTGAAAATTTAAGTATATTCATACCTTGGGCTCCCCCCACACTTTCAAAACCCTAAAAAATGCCACACATACTTATATATACTAGCTGGGCGCCTACTGGGCATTTTACTAAAAATAGGAAAAAATATAGGAATTTTTCCAGCGCAAATATATGCCGTCAATTTAGGTCAAATTTCGCAAAATTTCAATGACAAATGTCAGTAACCTAGACTTATTATACGGAACTTTTCTCGATGGGAACTTGAGGGGATTTTCGAAAATTTTCTAAAAATATGTTAAACTTTTTATGACATCATGGATAAAGTTTAATTTTAGTGCAACGACGGCAAAAATCAAGTAACCGGCGAAGCCGGGAAATTTTTTAAAATTTAAACTTGTTAGTGTTTGTTCGGGGCAAACTTTGATACGCATTAAAGGAGAGTGTTTTTGAGCATTCTATGTTCTGGGAGGAGCTCTTTAGGAGGGGGCGAGTTTGAGGACGGCGCTGCAAAAGCTTTAAGCTGAAGAAGCTATAGGAAGAATATGAAGCTGGAAACATTTTTGAAAATTTAAAAAAACCTTTATAAAAACACTTAAAAATTTTTTTGGGGGGGAGGGAAAACTTAAAAAATAAAAGAAAAGTGAAAAAAAGAATATTTTGTGAATTGGGGTGGTGTCATATTTATAAAATTTTAAAAAAAAAAAAAAAGAAAAATAAATAGGGAAAAAAAAAAAGAAAAAATAAGGCGCAATTGGGGGGGAAGAAAAAAAATGGGGGGGGGGGGGGGGGGGGGGGGGGGAGCAGAGGTGTGGATTTTGATGTATTTTTTTTTTTGGGGGGGTGGTTGTGTGGGTTGTGGTGTGTGGGGGGTAGGGTTTTTGTGGGGGGGGGGGGGGGGGGGGGGGTTGGGGGGGGGGGGGGGGGGGTGTGGGGGGGGGGGGGGGGGGGGGTGGATTATTTTTTTTTTTTGTTTTTTTTTTGTTTGTGTTTTTATTTTTTTTTTTTTGTTTTTTTGTGTGTATTTTTTTTTTTTAAAGTTTTTTGGAAATGGATTTGATTTGTGGGTTGGGGGGGGGGGGGGGGTTGTGGTTGTTTTGTTTTTTGGTTTTTCTTTTGGGGGGGGGGCGGGGGGGCGGGGGGGTGGTGCGGGTGTAATAGATATGGAGTATGTTGGAGTTTTAGGATAATATATATATATACAAGTAGGAAAAATGCTCCTTGCAGTCGCATGAAAAAGTTAATATGAGCTATGATGGTCAACATTTAAATGTGTCAAGGACAAGATTCAAAATGTTTAATATGAGCCAACATCTAAATAAGTAGAGGACAAGATGTAAACGGCTAATATGAGCCGCTACGTTTCTCTTGGGCTCATATTGACGCTCATTTAGCTTTTGCTTACTTTTAATCCAACACTGAAATGGCTTGCATGAATAACGACGCATAAACATTAATTTTGCAAAGCTGTACGTAAATGTTTTCTTCTCCACCGCTACATCCAAGTACATATTTAAGGCCACCATATAAGTCAACAAAACGAAACCGGAGTCCAATCTAATGAAGAAACGAAAATGTGGAACTTACACATGTTGTGAAATCTTGAGAAATCACATTTGAAGTTATCATCGCAATCATCACATTAATTCAATATTTCCAAGCCAATCGTTTATAAACACTGATGCTTATATGCCAACCGTAAACTGTATATATGTTTGCCATTTTAATCGCGTCAATATGAGCCCAAGAGAAACGTAGCGGCTCATATTAGCCGTTTACATCTTGTCCTCTACTTATTTAGATGTTGGCTCATATTAAACATTTTGAATCTTGTCCTTGACACATTTAAATGTTGACCATCATAGCTCATATTAACTTTTTCATGCGACTGCAAGGAGCATTTTTCCTACTTGTCCTCCGTCTAGTTTTTGGGAACGCTGCCATAACTGTGGCAGCAGCAATCACAAGTCCCACCAGTGAATTCCCCATGCACAATAAGCTTTGCATGCAAAATTTCAGCCTTTCAGCTATCTCCATTAGCTTGAACCAGCAACTGGTTCAACTTTGAACCAGTTGAACCAGATCTGGCCAGCCATGGGTCGGATCACCAAAGTTACACCACCAGTGAGTTCCCCATGCCCAATAACCTTTGTATGCAAAATTTCAGCCTTCCAACTATCTCCAGTAGCTTGAACCAGGAACTGGTTCAACTTTTAACCAGTTGAACCAGATCTGGCCAGGCGTAGGTCGGATCACCAAAGTAACACCACCAGTGAATTCCCCACGCCCAATAATCTTTGTATGCAAGATTTCAGCCTTTCAGCTATCTCCAGTAGCTTGAACCAGGAACTGGTTCAACTTTTAACCAGTTGAACCATATCTGGCCAGCCATGGGTCAGATCAGCAAAGTAACACCACCAGTAAATTCCCCATGCCCAATAACCTTTGTATGCAAGATTTCAGCCTTTCAGCTATCTCCAGTTGCTTGAACCAGGACCTGGTTCAACGTTGAACCAGTTGAACCAGATCTGGCCAGGCGTAGGTCGGATCACCAAAGTAACACCACCAGTGAATTCCCCACGCCCAATAACCTTTGTATGCAAAATTTCAGCCTTCCAACAATCTCCAGTAGCTTGAACCAGGAACTGGTTCAACTTTTAACCAGTTGAACCAGATCTGGCCAGGCGTAGGTCGGATCACCAAAGTAACACCACCAGTGAATTCCCCACGCCCAATAACCTTTGTATGCAAGATTTCAGCCTTTCAGCTATCTCCAGTAGCTTGAACCAGGAACTGGTTCAACTTTGAACCAGTTGAACCATATCTGGCCAGCCATGGGTCAGATCAGCAAAGTAACACCACCAGTGAATTCCCCATGCCCAATAACCTTTGTATGCAAAATTTCAGCCTTCTAGCTATCTCCAGTTGCTTGAACCAGGACCTGGTTCAACCTTGAACCAGTTGAACCAGATCTGGCCAGCCATGGGTTGAATCACCAAAGTTACACCACCAGTGAGTTCCCCATGCCCAATAACCTTTGTATGCAAAATTTCAGCCTTCCAACTATCTCCAGTAGCTTGAACCAGGAACTGGTTCAACTTTTAACCAGTTGAACCATATCTGGTCAGCCATGGGTCAGATCAGCAAAGTAACTTCACCAGTGAATTCCCCATGCCCAATAACCTTTGTATGCAAGATTTCAGCCTTTCAGCTATCTCCAGTAGCTTGAACCAGGAACTGGTTCAACTTTTAACCAGTTGAACCATATCTGGTCAGCCATGGGTCAGATCAGCAAAGTAACTTCACCAGTGAATTCCCCATGCCCAATAACCTTTGTATGCAAGATTTCAGCCTTTCAGCTATCTCCAGTAGCTTGAACCAGGAACTGGTTCAACTTTGAACCAGTTGAACCAGATCTGGCCAGGCGTAGGTCGGATCACCAAAGTAACACCACCAGTGAATTCCCCACGCCCAATAACCTTTGTATGCAAAATTTCAGCCTTCCAACAATCTCCAGTAGCTTGAACCAGGAACTGGTTCAACTTTGAACCAGTTGAACCAGATCTGGCCAGGCATGGGTCGGATCACCAAAGTAACACCACCAGTGAATTCCCCATGCCCAATAACCTTTGTATGCAAAATTTCAGCCTTCCAACTATCTCCAGTAGCTTGAACCAGGAACTGGTTCAACTTTGAACCAGTTGAACCAGATCTGGCCAGCCATGGGTCGGATCACCAAAGTAACACCACCAGTGAATTCCCCATGCCCAATAACCTTTGTATGCAAAATTTCAGCCTTCCAACTATCTCCAGTAGCTTGAACCAGGAACTGGTTCAATTTTGAACCAGTTTAACCAGATCTGGCCAGCCATGGGTCGGATCACCAAAGTAACACCACCAGTGAATTCCCCATGCCCAATAACCTTTGTATGCAAAATTTCAGCCTTCCAACTATCTCCAGTAGCTTGAACCAGGAACTGGTTCAACTTTGAACCAGTTGAACCAGATCTGGCCAGGCATGGGTCGGATCACCAAAGTAACACCACCAGTGAATTCCCCATGCCCAATAACCTTTGTATGCAAAATTTCAGCCTTCCAACTATCTCCAGTAGCTTGAACCAGGAACTGGTTCAATTTTGAACCAGTTTAACCAGATCGGGCCAGCCATGGGTCGGATCACCAAAGTAACACCACCAGTGAATTCCCCATGCCCAATAACCTTTGTATGCAAAATTTCAGCCTTCTAGCTATCTCCAGTAGCTTGAACCAGGAACTGGTTCAACTTTGAACCAGTTGAACCAGATGAACCAGGCGAGATACGGTGTCGGCACTATGCTCATCGTGTTCAGCGACCCCGATTTACTATATATGGGTACCACCCCAAGGCCGAAAAACGCTGTTTTTGCCCGTTTTTAGACTATTTTCAAATTTTCGGACTTAGAAATTTTTCAGCTTGAAGGTGTCCAAAAACGCTATTTTTCCCATTTTTGACCATCTATAAAAATCGAACCAGATCGAAATTCGGAAAAAAAACATAAACTTGCTAAGTACCATTGCCTAGATATTCAAAAAATAGTATAGAAAAATTTTCCCTATGGGCCGTTCGAAAAATCGAGTTAACACAAAATTGACAAAAATCATGCTGAATACAGAGAAAAAAAAAAAACCCCACTTTCAAACCCGTAAGAGAAAGTCGATTTTTTCAAAGTTCATTTTTTCCGGGCAAGTTTGGTATCATTCGAAAGCTCTCGGCCTGGAGATTTCAAAAATGTAAATATTAGCTCTTAATACCTTCCCGTTAATTAGTTATGCCTAATTAGCACTTTTCAAAATCCGCAAAGTGCCTTTATAGCTCATATTATGGGGGGCTCTCCGAGCACGACTCACACTGGCGATGGGTTTTTCCCGCATATCGGATTGGGTTTTTTCCCGCCGCGCTATAACTACCGAACTTACTCTAGTTTTTCACTTGTACTTTTCTTGCTAACAACTTATACCTACATTCAGAGTGTCTAAACGCCGACCCGAAGTGAAAATTTACAAATCCCAATTTACAGAAAAACTCGAAATTTCACCAAATATTCATACAAGAAATAAAAATGCTCCTCTGGAGCATAAAAAAGTAATATGGGTGATGGTGAGGTTGTAAAATCAAAAGAGGACTAGTCTTTAAAATGCTTAATATGGGGGCTAGGTTCAAAAATAGAAGAGGACTAGGTTGTGAGCGAATTAATATGGGCACAGCTTCGCCGAACAACCCATATTCGCGGTTTATAAACGTAAATCATTATGCATATCCATCCAAGCTACATTTAGTTTATAGTGCATAAGCAATCTCTACTGCTACGTATATACGTATATATGTATTCGAGCGTAACGGGACTTTTATTTTAGCAAACTTTTTCTTTGAGAAACTCTTTATACTAACCAGTGCATTTTATCCATTTATATCTCAAGAATAATTTTAGGACTCTGATCTTCTATTTCCTTCCTGCTTGAACCAATAGCTTTAGCATGATATCCTTAGATCTCATCTCGTTGCTTGCTGCAGTTCAACACGACCACATAATGATAATTTAAGTATATATTCCTAGCAAGTCTAACAGTGTATGCAAACAACTAAATATATTCAATGAGTATTCAACTTCTTAAATTTCTTATTACTGACTGACACTGATAGCTCTGTATGCGACAGAAGTTAAGACGAAGCGTGAAATCCCGCGAATATGGGTTGTTCGGCGAAGCTGTGCCCATATTAATTCGCTCACAACCTAGTCCTCTTCTATTTTTGAACCTAGCCCCCATATTAAGCATTTTAAAGACTAGTCCTCTTTTGATTTTACAACCTCACCATCACCCATATTACTTTTTTATGCTCCAGAGGAGCATTTTTATTTCGTGTCCTTCTGTCACAAGTAGGAAAAATGCTCCTTGCAGTCGCATGTAAAATGCAATATGAGCTATGAGGGTCAACATTTAAATGTGTCAAGGACAAGATTTAAAACGTCTAATATGAGCCAGCATCTAAATCGATAAAGGACAAGATGTAACTGGCTAATATGAGCCGCTACGTTTCTCTTGGGCTCATATTGACGCTCGCTGCCGTGGTTTCAACGGCTTAACATCACGACATCATACCATTTTGCCTACAGACTTTTTACTTTTATTCCCAAGTCTTTGAACAAATCCTCACCGTTTTGCGTATATAATATCAATAGCTTCATGTAATGTTTGGTTACAGATGTCCTGCCTGAATCTAATTTTGCCAGCTCAAACACCGAATTTAAGGTATCTGAACACTTTATACAGCTAAAGTTCTCCTCTTTAAAGTTGAATTAGGTGGTATATATTTGGCATATACCAGTTTTGAAACACTGAAATACTAGAAACAAATGTATAAAGCTCCTGTTAACCGGTAGTCTTCGCTATCGGCTCACTGTACATAGCATTTATACAACAAAATACACAACTGATCTGTAAAAATTTGATGTGTGCTTATCCACGGTGACGTACGATTGACTTTACTTATTGTATCAAGAGCACACGTATGTCAGGACAATTATGCATACGTATATGCGAATTTGAAAAGTGCAAAAGAGTTAACTCAACTTAGTATCCTCGCGTCAATATGAGCCCAAGAGAAACTATCCTCGCGTCAATATGAGCCCAAGAGAAACGTAGCGGCTCATATTAGCCAGTTACATCTTGTCCTTTATCGATTTAGATGCTGGCTCATATTAGACGTTTTAAATCTTGTCCTTGACACATTTAAATGTTGACCCTCATAGCTCATATTGCATTTTACATGCGACTGCAAGGAGCATTTTTCCTACTTGTCCTTCTTCCAATTTTTGGGAGCGCCGCCTTATTAAGGCTCCGAAACTCCGAAAAACGCTGTTTTAGGTGGTATGACCAATTCGCATGTCCAATAACATTTGTATGCAAAATCGGATCGCCGAAATAACACAATCAGTGCATTCCTCTTGTCCAATAACCTTTGTATGCCAAATATCAGCCTTCCAGCTATCTCCAGTAGCTTGAACCAGGAACTGGTTCAACTTTGAACCGGTTGAACCAGATCTGGCCAGCCATGGGTCGGATCCCCAAAATAACACCACCAGTGAATTCCCCATGCCCAACAACCTTTGTATGCCAAATGTCAGCCTTTCAGCTATCTCCAGTCGCTTGAACCAGGAACTGGTTCAACCTTGAACCAGTTGAACCAGATCTGGCAAGCCATGGGTCGGATCCCCAAAATAACAACACCAGCGGATTCCCCATGCCCAATAACCTTTGTATGCCAAATATCAGCCTTCCAGCCATCTCCAGTAGCTTGAACCAGGAACTGGTATCAACTTTGAACCAGATGAACCAGATCTGGCCAGCCTTTGGTCGGATCCCCAAAACAACACCACCAGCAGATTCCCCATGCCCAATAACCTTTGTATGCCAAATGTCAGCCTTCCAGCTATCTCCAGTAGCCTGAACCAGGAACTGGTTCAACTTTGAACCAGTTGAACCAGATCTGGCCAGCCATGGGTCGGATCCCCAAAATACCACCACCAGTGGATTCCCCATGCCCAATGACCTTTGTATGCCAAATATCAGCCTTCCAGCTATCTCCAGTAGCTTGAACCAGGAACTGGTTCAACTTTGAACCAGTTGAACCAGATCTGGCCAGCCATGGGTCGGATCCCCAAAATACCACCACCAGTGGATTCCCCATGCCCAATAACCTTTGTATGCCAAATATCAGCCTTCCAGCTATCTCCAGTAGCTTGAACCAGGAACTGGTTCAACTTTGAACCAGTTGAACCAGATCTGGCCAGCCATGGGTCGGATCCCCAAAATAACACCACTAGTGAATTCCCCATGCCCAACAACCTTTGTATGCCAAATGTCAGCCTTCCAGCTATCTCCAGTAGCTTGAACCAGGAACTGGTTCAACTTTGAACCAGATGAACCAGATCTGGCCAGCCTTGGGTCGGATCCCCAAAATAACACCACCAGTGAATTCCCCATGCCCAATAACCTTTGTGTGCAAAAGATCAACCTTCCAGCTATCTCCTGTAGCTTGAACCAGGAACTGGTTCAACGTTGAACCAGTTGAACCAGATGAACCAGGCGAGATACGGCGTCGACAGTATGCTCATCGTGTTCAGCGACCCCGATTTACTATATATGGGTACCATCCCAAGGCCGAAAAACGCTGTTTTATATGGTTTACAGACCATTTTCTTTGTTGACAGCTTGAACTTGGGGCTGGTTCACTGTTGAACCAGCTGAACCAGATGAACCAGGCGAGATACGGCGTCGGCAGTATGCTCATCGTGTTCAGCGACCCCGATTTACTATATATATGGGTACCATCCCAAGGCCGAAAAGCGCTATTTTAGACGACTTTTTGACAATTTTCTGTGTTGGGACCTCGAAAGTCCAAACGTCGATTTTTCTATTTTTGACCATCTGTAAAAATCGACCCAGAGCGAAATTCGGAAATCAAACATAAACTTGATCTGGACCATCGCCTAGATAATCAAAAATTAGTATAGAAAAATTTTTCCTATGGGCCGTTTGAAAAATCGGTGTGCGCAAAAATCGCCCTAAAAAAGTGGTCGATACAGAGAAAAAAAAACCCCCACTTTTAAACTTGTATCAAAAAGTCGATTTTTTCAAAGTTCATTTTTTCCGGACAAGTTTGGTATCATTCGAAAGCTCTTGGCCTGGAGATTTCAAAAATGTAAACTTTAGCTCTCAACTCCCTACCGTTAATTAGTTATGGCTAATTAACAGTTTCCCAAATCCGCAAAGTGCCTTTATAGCTCATATTATGAGGGGCGCTCCGCGCACCCTCATGATTTTAAAGGATCCCTTTCCAGCAATGCGGTAATGGATACAAGGAGCTTGAACAGTGCCGTAGGTAGAGCAGAAAACTGATTATATCAATATATAGTACTACTGAATTCTCACCTCCGCCCCAAGCTTCGGCCGCTGCAACCTCTGTTTGTGGGTGGTATAAGGATAAAACTTTTTCGCCTCTCCAAACACCGCTGGTCTATAGGCCCCATAGACCGTAGTGACCACTGGTCACTTCCCACCATTTCGGCAATATGCCCATTGAAACGAGCGCAGTCGATTTACTATTAATGCCACCGACCAAAACGCCGAAAAACGCTGTTTTAAGGGGTTTGACCACTGGTCAAGCAAGACCACTGGTAACTGCTTTCGGTTTCGGCAATATGCTCATTGGAACGAGCGTAGTCAAATGCCCTTAACCAAAACGCCGAAAAACGCTGTTTTAGGCCGTTCGACCAGTAGTCAATAGGCCACATAGGATGTAGTGACCAGCTGGCTTATCCCTTGGCAATTTTCTATGGGGGGCCCCCATCGATGGGGGGGGCTCACCCAAAATGGGGGGCATATTTTAGAAGTTTTTTTCGAATTTTTGTGGGTTTTTTGCGTACTAACTGCTAAAAATCGCTAAAAAATGACGAATTTTATTTGTTTTTAAGCTAAAATAGCGAAAATTTAGTCAAAAATCCGGCGAAGCCGGAATAATTTTTGAAAATTTAGGAAAAAATGGTAAAATTTAGCAATTTTTGTGGTTATGGGGAAGATCGGAATTTAGGGGGGCTTTTTATGGCGGGGGGGCTCCTCGAATGGGGTGGAGAGACGCCTGAACGGGGGCGGCCCCCCACCCCCCCCCCACTAGGGATAAGCCAGACCAGTGGTCACTTCCCGTCGGTTTCGGCGATATGCCCATTGAAACGAGCGTAGTCGATTTACTATATATGCCACCGACTCAAAATGTCGAAAAACTTAGTTTTAGGCCGTTTGACCAGTGGTCAATAGACTCGATCCCCATAGGCTGTAGTGACCAGAGGTCACTTCCGTCGGTTTCGGCGATATGCCCATTGAAACGAGCGTAGTCGATTTACTATATATGCCACCGACAGAAATGCCGAAAAACGCAGTTTTAGGCCGTTTGACCAGTGGACAATAGACCTGACAGGCTGTAGTGACCAGTGGTCACTTCCGTCGGTTTCGGAGAGATATGCCCTAATGAAACGAGCGTAGTCGATTTACTATATATGCCCTCTACCAAAACGCCGAAAAACGCAGTTTGAGGCCGTTTGACCAGTGGTCAATAGGCTCCATAGGGTGAAGTGACCAGAGGTCACTTCCGTCTGCTTTCTGGAGATATGCCCATTGAAACGAGCGTAGTCGATTTACTATATATGCCCTCTACCAAAACGCCGAAAAACGCAGTTTTAGGCCGTTTGACCAGTGGTCAATAGACCCCACAGGCTGTAGTGACCAGTGGTCACTTGCGTCGGTGTCGGCGATATGTCCATTGAAACGAGCGTAGTCGATTTACTATAAATGCCCCCAACCAAAACGCCGAAAAACGCAGCTTTAGGCCGTTTGACCAGTGGTCAATAGGCACTATAGGCTGTAGTGACCAGTGGTCACTTCGTCGGTTTCGGCGATATGCTCATTGAAATGAGCGTAGTCGACTTACTATATATGCCACCGACCAAAATGCCAAAAAACTTAGTTTTAGACCGTTTGACCAGTGCTCAAGAGACCACACAGGCTGTACTGACCAGAGCTCACATCCGTCGGTTACGGCGACAAGACCAATGAAACGAGCGTAGTCGATTTTCTATAAATGCCCCCAACCAAAACGCCGAAAAACGCAGATTTAGGCCGTTTGACCAGTGGTCAATAGTCACCACAGGCTGTAGTGACCAGTGGTCACTTGCGTCGGTTTCGGCGATATGGCCATTGAAACGAGCGTAGTCGATTTACTATATATGCAACCGACCAAAATGCCGAAAACGCTGTTTAGAGTGAGTTTTCCCAACTTGACTGGCGAGGACCACGGGAGTATTAGTGGGGGACTGGGCGAGCATGGGATAGTGGAGGGGGGGGTTATATAATGACATCACCGGCGAAGCCGAAGAAATTTGTTGATTTATGCCATTTTGGGCAAAAATGTAGAACTTCATTTTAGGCCGAAACCCAAAAAAATCACAGGGAGGAGGCAATTTCGGGAGCCCCCCTGTAAAAAATTCCCTATGGTACTTTAGGTCTGGTGCGAATCTTAAAATAAAATGGTAAAGTTGTGCGTCATTATAAAACTTTTACTAGAGTTGAATTAATGGGAAATGGAGCGGGGGAGGAGGAAACTTGGATTCTTTTTTGGTGAATGGACGGAGGGTGAAGTCGAGGTCTCAAATAATACTACGTCCTCCAAAACGACGGTCGTAAAGCTAAAACTGGAAGGATTTGAACAGCATGGTGTTTTCAATTCTTGAACTTGCTTCTTTTTTGAGTTTAGCACGTGGTACAATTCAGATCGGTTTATGCTGCATCAATGAAAAATTTGCGAACCATGGTTTTCATGTGCCTATAATAACCAGTAACTCAAGCCGAACTCAACTTCGAACTAGTTCTTTATAGATTTTGTACATACGTATGCAGTCACGCGTGTATTAGTGATCAGTTCTATGGAAGGATATCACTGTAGTATGGCGCGGCGGGAAAAAACCCCCAAATTTTCGAATTTTGGCTGTAACTTTATTAAGCGACAAATCGAAAATCTAACGATAACTACCATGAGGCCTTGCGAAGAGCTTCAAAATGAGCTATAAAACGTATCTCTAGCGCTTACCATTGGCGAGAAATTTTCGACCAAACCGATGGGAAAAAAACCCAATGCGAGAAAAAACCCATGGGCGGGAAAAAAACCCAGCTGAATTTTTTGCTGTAAGCACGCCAGAACGGTTTTGACTATACCATTCGAAAGAGCGGGTCATTTTTAGTACATCTGAATCATAAAATACCAATATTTTTGCAAAAAATCATGTCAAATTGACTTTTCGAAATTTCGTATGTTTAACACGTAAAATAGGCAAATTTTGGAAATTTTTGAAATTTGCTTAATTTCTGCGGTTTAAGCATCCTATCACATAGAAAACGTGTTTTTATTGCATTTAAAGCCAAACCCGACCTATTTTAGTGAAAAATTTAGCGGTTTTTGGCGAAATTTGAAAATTTGGCTTGAAATGGCACCATCTCAGATTTTGGCCACCTGGACCTCACATGGAAGGTCGAACCTAGGTAAAATCTATACCAAATTAATCAGGAGGCTCTACTGAGCTAAGAAATGCATGAATTTTTCCTTTGCTGCTAATGGTTAGAAAAAAATTTCATTTTGAAATTTGGGTTTTTTCCCGCACATGGGTTTTTTCCCCGCCGAGTCTAGGTCACCCCCAGGTCGCACCACAGGCACTAGAGCCAAATTGAATACATCATCGTGAAGTTCGAGACATATCCTCTGTGAAACTGTAATCCGTTTTGGGCTAAGTCTTCCCAGTAGTTCAGGGTGACCCCCCACAGTTGACCCTGCCTGACCCCCATGTTGGGACCAAAAATTCCAAAATTTTCAAAGTCCCAAAAAATTTGCTGAGAGGCAGTGGGAGCTACAATAATACACCCTCCAGGGTAGTTTTGGGCGCTCTTTAAGATAGGCTATTAAAATCCGATCTAGCTCACATGGGTGACTCACACTGGCGATGGGTTTTTTCCCGCATATCGGTTTGGGTTTTTTCCCGCCGCGCTATATACGTAGTTGCACTGTGTAGTATGTACGTCTGTTCTCTTGGTATGCACGAATTCAACTCTGTTAAAGTTATCTGTCAGTTACTAATCTTATACTTTTCTGTTTCAGGAAGAAATACGCGCCGGGAAGCCGAAATATTCCGGAATGGGCAAACAGCAGCCACAGCAGCAACAACCCGCTCCAGGAGGACCGATGGGTGGCCCACAGCCGCAGTACGGAGTCCCCAGCGGCGGGCAGCCTGGAGCACCCGCTTACGCTGTGCCACCTCAGCGAGCACCGCCGCCTCACGCGGGACTTCCCCAGGCACCGCATTTCCCAACGGGTGCCGTTGGCGCGGCTGCTCGCATGATGTCACCGTCGATGGGGGCCGGTGCTGGCGCCCCTACGCTTGGAGCAGGTAGTATAGGAATGTCGCCAGGTTTTCAGCAACCCCAGCTACAGCAGCAGCAACAACAGCCACGTCTTCCCGGTATGCCACAGTATGGCCAGGTTCAAGGTACGTTTTCTGGTATAGTTTGTAGTGCATACACTTTGATCCGGTAGGTAAGTTTAGGAATGTCTAGTTTTTTGAGAATTTTGTTTGAGAAGAAAATTCCACTTGAGAAGGTGAGACTTTCTAATTAGTTGATACGTTAATATGTACTTGTTGTTTTGCTAGTCATCGCTTCCTAGAGTTCAGTTGGTCTAGTAAAGGTTTGTTTGGACCAGCGGTAAGCTGTTGTACAGAAACCTTTTGTGTAATTAGGTACACGTTTCGTGACTTTTGTGATTATGTTTTAGGAAAGATTTGCCTATGGTACGTTGTTATCTCAGCCTTTTGTAGTAACTTTGTTTGTGTGAAAGTTTGTTTTATTATTTTTTAGCTAATATGATGGGGCAACCTATGGGCAGTGTTCGTCCTGGAATGGGCATGTATGGAGGGGCCGGTGCCAGACTGCCCATGCCGAATATGGGGGCACCGCAACCCGGTGGCCAACCGCCCAGATGGGGTTAGTTTTGTGGTTTGAGTCATTAATTAAGATGAAATTAATTGACTAAAATGTTCTTGAATTTTTGTTTCATTGTTTGACGTGGTTAATTTCGAATATACGCCGATAGTGACTACCATTTATTAGCTTTTTAAGTGGTAAATATGTCAATTCTGGCAAACTTACGTAGTAGCTTTGAGTTTGTGTTATTTTAGTGAGATAGTTACGTAACTCTGTTGTAAATGCTTTTTAGGGTAAGTAAGCTACTGTATACTGTGCTAGTTTGCTAAGCGTTCAGCTTCATTTGTTTGCAATTGTTGGCATGAGAATGTGGCTAGCTTTACAACTTTGAGTGGTCAACCGGTTTTAGGATTAATTGTATGGAATTGTCATAGTTTTAGGTTTCGTTTTTAGCCAATCAGTCACCCATGGATTTCTGGCTTCTAGGTCAAAATTCTTTGGGGTGGGCTCGAAGAAACCCCCTCGATGGGGGTCATATTTTTAACATTTTTGAATTTTTAGGTTTTTGTTTCAAAACTACTAAAAATCGCTAAAAAATAACAATTTTGTGTCTTTAAGCAAAAATAGCGAAAATATCTTAAAAAATTTGCCGAAGCCGGAAAAATGAAATTTTCTGCTTTTGGAAATATGGGGGAACCTTCTGAGCACAGAGGAAGTAAGCCAAGATTTTTTCTATAAATTGGCAATAATTCTGGGCGTTTTCTTATTTTTATGAGCTAGGAAGCCCATTAAAAGCGTCAACTGCGAATTATCCCTTAATATATATTTTGTTGGTTTCTGATGAATTCGGTAAAAAGAGGCGCTGAGCACAGGTAGACAAGGGAGAAATTTTCTCTTTGTGCAACGTCATCCAAAATTTGTGATTCTTGAAAAACAATTTAGCAAAAATTTGCCATAATGTTATGGTGTGGTCTCAAGAAGTTAGAATCGTTATATCGTTTACTATTTCCAAACATCCTTCATGAAGCAGTCAAGGGCACAATAATGATTGAGTAGAATCAGACCTCACTCGGGCAGACTCCTGCTATCAGAATGAAAGCTATGCTCTCTACGCTATGCCCTGCCCTCAGAATGTAACAGAGACTGTACATAATTTTGTTGAGAGGAGCTGGAATAATTTTATGTACTACAGAGCATTGTTTTTGCTCTGATAACGATGAGTATGCCTTGTTTAGTTAGCTTGCTCTGATAGCAGTGAGTAAGCCAAAATCGTACTGTATATACAGAGTTTCTTGTTAAAGATGCGAAGAGAAATGCATACGTAGTTTCTGCTTTCATATATATTTTGTTATTTGCAGGGGCTTACCAACAGGCTCGACCGCACATGCCCTTTCCTCACTGAAGTCTCTTGTAGTCCGATAGAAAGTTGGTCTTGGGAAAGGTGCGTGTGTTTCCTATTCCTTGACTGTATTCATTAAAGACTATCTATATTTCCTTGTTGTGAAAATACAGTTTGGCAAATGCTGCGTTTACATTGGGCAGCATTTTCTCTTGGTCTCTAAAGACACCAAGATCTTCATTGGTTTTTCTGGATGCCAGAGTCTATTTAGGGTGAAAGTTATAATAATTATGGTTGTTGTTGACAAATAATACTCTACTACTGTTGTGTCAGTGGGCCGTGGGGCACCCAGGGAATATGCATGTAGCTATTTTTCGGAGGAGTTCATCGTAATCCCATCACTGGGAGGGGGGGGGGGGTGAAAATTGCGGATTTTTCCATAGCGCAATTTCTTGATAAAGAGAGCTAAATCTTAGTTTTTGGCTTTGTATTACCTTTTGCGTGCAAAACTCGAAAATATCTCAAATCATTTGGATTTTGGCGAAAATAGAGCATTTCAACTTCGAAACAATATAGCTGGAAGGGGTTGAAGTTTAAAGGCGTAGGTTTGTGGCAAAAAATATTGTGTTAACTTAGACTGTGTTTTTCCTTGACCATTTGAAGTTTATGTTAGTTGATTTTTAGCGAAATCTGCCGCAGGCAAACCAATCAATTTTCTAAAGAGGGTCTTTTTCGTTGGTTTCGGTGAGTCCGTTTCTAATATTCGATCGCAACCTCACAGCTAGAAGGCTGTTGGACTTCTGCCTTAAATTTTAATTTTCAAAGTATATATATATAGTAATGTTTTGATCAAATTTTGCAGAAGTTCCCTCTTGCTAGCAATAGCAATTGGCGAGGTTATCAACATTTTTCAATGAGGATTTGTATAGTTATTGCTGAAATTTAAAATGTGCACTGTCGTGCCACCAGTATTTTTAACGGTAAGCTGTTGGTGTAGTCTAAATTTTGTTCCCAGCCAAATGTTGAAATTGTTTTAATTAAACTTGAATCATAATCAGTGGCTGGTGACTGTATTTTAAGTCCCACCCGCTCCTTTGTACAAAGGTCGGGTTGGTGAACATTTAAAGTTTATGGTGGAAGATTTTAATTTTAATGTTATATGTATGTATTTGATTCTCAGTATTTTGTTGTTAATGAAATTATTTCTTGGGTGTATCATTGTGTTTGCTTATGTTACCTGTTTCTGTTTATGTTCTTCTGTTGTTGTTGTTGGTACCAATATTTGTCGTGGATGTGCGTGCTTTCCTTAAATAAACGGTTTTCGGTCTTGGGTATTTGCGTAGGGCTCTGTCTTGTTAGTCGAGTTTAAATAGGCAATATTTGACGAGTGATATAATTAGGCAATTGTGAAGCAGCAGTATCTCATGCTGATGTCGTCCTTCCTTGCACCCAGGTGTATTGTGTGCCACGGTTAAAATATAGTGGGGCCTCTCCTAGACAGTACTGGCATATTTGCGGTTATCATATTAAGCATGCCGACACAGGCCGTTTTGGTCCTTCCAGTTCTCAAAAATTTTAAAACTTGACAAACCGGGCCATTCTAAGTATAGGCATTCGACCATGCGATTTCAGTTGAAACTCTTTTGGAGCCGAGTCATTTCCCACTGATTTTGCTCTGATTTTGTTTTTAGGGTTTTTATTTGTAGGAGAATGCTTTATCACGAATCGTAGTTTCTTTTTCAGTTCAGCTAGTTATGAGTTTAAGATTTGAGTTTATGTTGAAATTGAATTTTTGTGTTCCCTCAAATCGTCATGGGGAAATGAGTTATGTCGGTAGTCACAGAGAAAATTTCGGCTTCCTTTTATTCTTTCTCTGTTCTGGAACCTAGCAAGGGCCTAGATTGGTGTTGCCACCTTTGCTAGCCCCCCCCCCCATCTGCCATCTAGGATAGCTCGATATGTTGCCTGGATGCCGTCCACACAGTGGGAGACTGGAGGGAGCCCATTGTGTGGCCTTTTTGGCTCCGGGTTATTCAACCTTTTACGGGCTCCTGCGAATAGCAGTAGTAGGCACGCTTCAGGCCCCTAGTACATATCGATGGGATCAGAAGCAAACCCGTGGTTGTGCCTATTTTTGAGTGCGTGAATCTGGTTCACCCAGGATTCCTTCTTAGGGGAACCCCTACTGTAAGTTTCTTGCTCAAGGAAAGAATGTAGCGTCATTGTGGCTAAGGTGGGGAGGGGGGTTGAACCTCGTACCGTTCGGTCCGAAGTCCATCGCTTTAACCATTCAGCTACACGGCAACATCCATTTTGTTCATCTTGCTAATCGAAAAATTTGATTTCGTGAAATTGAAAAACTGCTATATATTTTAACCCAAAAACATTAGACAGAAGAGAGAAAAGAAGCTCAATTTCATCTTAGTTGGTTACGTTATAAAGCTGAACACAAACAGGTAAGGCTGACCTCGAATAGTCTAGTAAACTACTTGGACTGTTGCAGGATTAAGTAGCTTATTTGAATACAACATCGGATACTTGTGTGTCCACAGTTTCTTTCGTTTGTCAATTTCCGCCAACCTTGCACCACAAGTTTAACTTTCGTTCCGTTAAGCGATTTTGCTTCCAGATAAAATTGCGCAAAACCTTATTTATTTTGAAAAATCTTGATTAATGATTATTCGCATAGCTGAGGATGTTTTAAGGGCTGCTAAAAGTTTATGCTATTTAATAGTCATGAAAGATTTTAATGGTCAAATCTTGTATATATGATTCCAAATGCATCGGGGAAATATCGATAGATGTATGCGTTAGTATATTCTTTTCGAAGTTGTTGTCTAATTCAGTTTGTTGCCCCTTTTACGCAGACGTCTGCCAAAACACTTGCGAAGAGCTATATCTGTCTGATCGTGTCCCTGGCCCTTTTTTAGTGAGGATCCCTGGCACCTCCCTCAACTCTTCGATCTCTGAAGAAAAATTTTGTTTCTTGTCAAAATTTTAACAATATTTAGCCACTTTTTGAATTTCTAAGCGCAGTTTAAGCTTAAAAACTGCGAGTTTTTACATGTTTACCTTAAAATGTGGATTTGGCGCTTAATATTTAAAGTTAAAGTTACTTGGGCGCAGGGTATTTTTTAGAGTTTTTCCGGGGGGGGGGGAAATTTTGGGGGGGGGATTTTTTTGCAAAAATGAGCCAAAAAGTGGTATTTTTGGCGTATTTTGTGTGGTGAAACGCAAAAAGTTCGCAAAAATGCCAGGATTTAATTCAAATTCAATTCAAAAATGCCGCTAAAAATAGCCATTTTTACGAAAAAATCTCCAGCAAAGCCGGAAAATTTTTGAAAATTTGCCCAGTTTTGGCAAAAATTTGGGCCTTCAAAAATCCCCGGGGAGGGGAAGCAAAAATCCCGGGAGGGGGCGATTTCGGGGGAGATGGCAAATTCGGGGTAGGCCTGCCCCCTCTGTAAAAAATACCCTGCTTGGACGTGCCCCCTATGCGGGTATTGCCCCCTTGCACGCTTTAAAATGTCAGCGTCCGTACTTGTCAGATTTTTCACGGAAGCGCTGTGATACTGTCATTCATTGTCCCTTTTACTAACCACTTGTTTGATATAGTACTTTTTACTCACCTTCATGTGCGCATTTATTGCGGCTCACTGCGGAGCGGGTTACTTCGCCCCGTCCACAGTGAAACAGTGCAAGCGAGCCTTGAATGAGGCCTGCCGAGATGGTAGAAAGAGCTTGCTGGAAGGCCAATCGGCCACAGAAGCATGTGTTCGAGCAACGGCAGTGTTGGAAAATTGTTCGGCTACAAATGCTGGTCTGGGATCTAATTTGACGGCAGCTGGAACAGTGGAATGTGAAGCGGGCCTTATGGAAGGTAGGAAAGATGTTATTCTTACCGTATTCTCGCGCTTAAGGGTGGGAGCTACTAAAATCGGCTTGCCCCGAATTTGTCCGTTATCATGAGGGTGCGCGGAGCGCCCCTCATAATATGAGCTATAAAGGCACTTTGCGGATTAGGGGAAACTGTTAATTAGCCATAACTAATTAACGGTAGGGAGTTGAGAGCTAAAGTTTACATTTTTGAAATCTCCAGGCCAAGAGCTTTCGAATGATACCAAACTTGTCCGGAAAAAATGAACTTTGAAAAAATCGACTTTTTGATACAAGTTTAAAAGTGGGGTTTTTTTTCTCTGTATCGACCACTTTTATAGGGCGATTTTTGCGCACACCGATTTTTCAAACGGCCCATAGGAAAAATTTTTCTATACTAATTTTTGATTATCTAGGTTATGGTCCAGATCAAGTTTATGTTTGATTTCCGAATTTCGCTCTGGGTCGATTTTTACAGATGGTCAAAAATGGAAAAATCGACGTTTGGACTTAGAAATTTTTCGAGGTCCCAACACAGAAAATTGTCAAAAAGTCGTCTAAAATAGCATTTTTTGGCCATTTGGTGGTGCGCATATATAGTAAATCGGGGTCGCTGAAAACGATGAGCATACTGCCGAAACCGATGGATGTGACCCTCAGGCCCCATGGCGCCCGTGGTTCCTCGCCCAGGGTCAAAGTTGGGAAAAGTCCGTAAAAACGGCTATTTTCGGCCATTTGGTGGTGCCCATATATAGTAAATCGGGGTCGCTGAACACGATGAGCATACTGCCGAAACCGCCCGAAGTGACCACTGGTCAGCATGGCCCCGTGGCACCTCGCCCAGGGTCAAAGTTAGGGTCAAAGTATGGAAAAGTCACTAAAACAGCGTTTTTCGGGATTTTGGTTGGGGGCATATATAGTAAATCGACTACGCTCGTTTCAATGAGCATATTTTCAGAACCGACGGAAGTGACCACTGGTCACTATGGTCTAGGTGGCCTATTGACCAGTGGTCAAACCCCCTAAAACAGCGTTTTTCGGGGTTTTGGTTGGGGGCATATATAGTAAATCGACTACGCTCGTTTCAATGAGCATATTTTCAGAACCGACGGAAGTGACCACTGGTCACTATGGTCTAGGTGGCCTATTGACCAGTGGTCAAACCCCATAAAACAGCGTTTTTCGGGGTTTTGGTTGG
This sequence comes from Trissonchulus latispiculum, assembly GCA_030248195.1. NCBI lineage: Eukaryota > Metazoa > Nematoda > Enoplea > Enoplida > Ironidae > Trissonchulus > Trissonchulus latispiculum. The sequence continues at coordinate 132,368 of JASAND010001243.1, forward strand.
GGGCATATATAGTAAATCGACTACGCTCGTTTCAATGAGCATATTTTCAGAACCGACGGAAGTGACCACTGGTCACTATGGCCTAGGTGGCCTATTGACCAGTGGTCAAACCCCCTAAAACAGCGTTTTTCGGGATTTTGGTTGGGGGCATATATAGTAAATCGTCTACGCTCGTTTCAATGAGCATATTTTCAGAACCGACGGAAGTGACCACTGGTCACTATGGTCTAGGTGGCCTATTGACCAGTGGTCAAACCCCCTAAAACAGCGTTTTTCGGGGTTTTGGTTGGGGGCATATATAGTAAATCGACTACGCTCGTTTCAATGAGCATATTTTCAGAACCGACGGAAGTGACCACTGGTCACTATGGTCTAGGTGGCCTATTGACCAGTGGTCAAACCCCATAAAACAGCGTTTTTCGGGGTTTCGGTTGGGGGCATATATAGTAAATCGACTACGCTCGTTTCAATGAGCATATTTTCAGACCCGACGGAAGTGACCACTGGTCACTATGGCCTAGGTGGCCTATTGACCAGTGGTCTACCCTAAAACAGCGTTTTTCGGGATTTTGGTTGGGGGCATATATAGTAAATCGTCTACGCTAGTTTCAATGAGCATATTTTCAGACCCGACGGAAGTGACCACTGGTCATTATGGTCTAGGTGGCCTATTGACCGGTGGTCAAACCCCATAAAACAGCGTTTTTCGGGGTTTCGGTTGGGGGCATATATAGTAAATCGACTACGCTCGTTTCAATGAGCATATTTTCAGAACCGACGGAAGTGACCACTGGTCACTATGGTCTAGGTGGCCTATTCACCAGTGGTCAAACCCCATAAAACAGCGTTTTTCGGGGTTTCGATTGGGGGCATATATAGTAAATCGACTACGCTCGTTTCAATGAGCATATTTTCAGAACCGACGGAAGTGACCACTGGTCACTATGGCCTAGGTGGCCTATTGACCGGTGGTCAAACCCCATAAAACAGCGTTTTTCGGGATTTTGGTTGGGGGCATATATAGTAAACCGTCTACGCTCGTTTCAATGAGCATATTTTCAGAACCGACGGAAGTGACCACTGGTCACCATGGTCTAGGTGGCCTATTGACCAGTGGTCAAACCCCCTAAAACAGCGTTTTTCGGGGTTTTGGTTGGGGCCATATATAGTAAATTGTCTACGCTCGTTTCAATGAGCATATTTTCAGAACCGACGGAAGTGACCACTGGTCACTATGGTCTAGGTGGCCTATTGACCAGTGGTCAAACCCCCGAAGACAGTGGTCATTGTTTGGAATAGAGAATCTTCTGGGAGTAATAAATTGCAGACTACTTCTGCCTAAGAGCAGCGCTCCCAAAAATTGGAAGAAGGACAAGTAGGAAAAATGCTCCTTGCAGTCGCATGTAAAATGCAATATGAGCTATGATGGTCAACATTTAAATATGTCAAGGACAAGATTTAAAACGTCTAATATGAGCCAGCATCTAAATCGGTAAAGGACAAGCTGTAACTGGCTAATATGAGCCGCCACGTTTCTCTTGGGCTCATATTGACGCGAGGATACTAAGTTGAGTTAACTATTTTTCACTTTTCAAATTCGCATGTACACGTAATTGTCATGACATATATATATATATACGTCTGGTCTTGATACAATAAGTAAAGTCAAGTGGGTAAGCACACATCAAAGTTTTACACATCAGCTGTGTATTTTATTGTATAAGTGCTGTGTACAGTAAGCCGGTACTGAAGACTTGAAGAATACCGGTTTACTGGAGCTTTATGCATTTGTATCTAGTTTGCAGTGTGTGTCTATGATTTAGAAAACTGGTATATACCAAATGTATATGCCACTTAATTCAACTTTAAAGGGGAGAACTTTAGCTGCTTAAAGTGTTCACATATATACCTTAAATACGGTGTTTGAGCTAGTGAAATTAGATTCAGACAGGATACCTATAACCAAACATTATATGAAGCTAATGACATTACGCAAGACGGTGAGGATTTTTTCAGACTTGGGATTGGGAATAAAAGTAAAGAGTCTGTAGGCAAGATGGTAAGAGGTCGTCGTGATGTCAAGCCGTTGAAACCACGGCAGCGAGCGTCAATATGAGCCCAAGAGAAACGTGGCGGCTCATATTAGCCAGTTACAGCTTGTCCTTTACCGATTTAGGTGCTGGCTCATATTAGACGTTTTAAATCTTGTCCTTGACATATTTAAATATTGACCATCATAGCTCATATTGCATTTTACATGCGACTGCAAGGAGCATTTTTCCTACTTGTAGGACCTCTGTATATGACAAATTACAGCTTTATAGCTTGCACCAGAATTAAAATGTTCTTTTCGATAGCCAAAATGTTTTAAATTTTTGGCGAAACTTCAACTTTGAACATTAATTCTCTTAGATGCAGATAAGATACAGCCGTCTAGTATTTTTCTTCAGATGGAGACACATTTGCCAAATCATAATGCCAAATGGCTGCTTTGAAGCCGGGCCTAGCAGTCAGTAGAAATTTTTAATCAATTATGTTGGTCCTTGTGAAAAAGGGGGGGGGGATCGGGCACATAAGACCTACGGCTGCACACGGCTGGAGGGCGGCCACGTTCTCAGTACCCGATATTTTTGACCACACATGCTCTAGATCTGTGCCAAAAAGTAGGCCAGTGAGACTAAGTCGGAGCAGTAGTAGCCCCCCTTAAGGGAACGTGTTCTCTTAAGGTGGTGATTCCTCTTGGGCATGTATTGTTTATTGACGACCCAAATTAAGACGAAATTTAATGAAACTTTCCAAAATAAGTTGTTTTAGCATTCTAACATCCTCCGCGCAATTCCGCTTCAAAAATTCAACGTTGTTAAGAAATTAAGGAATGAGAAAGCAAAGAAATATGAAGCTTAAAGAGATTTAAACCATTATATCAAAAATAGCAGTTATTCTACAAACCGAACTTTCGTTAGTAACGTTATCGTATGTTTGTTATCGTATAGAATGTAATGTTTGAGAGTTTTGGGGATCAGTGAAGTTTAACTCTGCTACCAGCTAGTCGTGTAATCTGTTTATCTCCAAATTCTCCATAAACGTCTCCGTTCAGGGCAGTTTTTGGGGTCTCTTGCGCTTCCCCCCAGCCCTAACTTTTGATTTTTTTGACCAATAACTTTGAAATTTGGTGTGGGTGCATACTAGAGGCTGATGAATTCAAAAATTAAAAAGTTTTAATTTTTAAAAAATTTTAAAAAATTTAAAATTTTAGTTCGGTAAGGGGGGACCCAGGGGAACAAAAAATTTTTTGAAAAAATCTTGCTGAAAACTTGCATACAGGGGTTTTCTGGGGCGCTGAGCACGAAGTCCGTTTTTCGATTCAGCTTTCCGTTAGCTCAGGATAAGCTTACATGTTAAGCTTACAACTTTAGTTTATACTGAGCTAACGAAAAGCTAAATCGAAAAACAGATTTCAGATTCGTGCTAAGCGCCCCAGAAAACCCCTGTATGCAAGTTTTCAGCAAAATTTTTTAAAAAAATTTTTTGGTTCCCCATCATGGTTTTTTTTGCGTCAGGGGCTGCGTCATGGCGCAAATGTTTTTCGTGTGACGCAAATGAAATTAGCCCTGACGCAAGCCTGGCGCAGCTGGATTTGAACTTCAACTAGAGGCAAAATTGTGCAAACTTGCTGGAAAAATTGTGTTTCAAACGTGATATTTCTAAAAATTTTCTACTGGGGGCTGCGCCCCCAGACCCCCGCATGTCTGCCTTCTCATATATATACTTGTTGCTGATTGCTAAGATGCCTGACAAACTAATATTTTATTTAATCATTGAATATAAGGGCGCATGTAGCCAAGTCCGCACCCAGGGGATGGGGCGGTTCAAGGGGTCTAGACCCCTCTTTTGGGATGACAAAATATAAAATTTTTGCTATTTCTATGGCAAAAACAGCTATTTTTAAAAAATTTTCGCGCCTTCGGCGCGATAATTCACTTTTCCCTAGAAATAAACGCCCAATGTACTGTTTTTGGGCAAAAATGCAAAAATTCTTCAACTTTTGGGGGGCCCCCGCCCCCAGACCCCCCCTTGCGTTTTACATTGGACCCCACCTTTTCTAAATCCTGGGTGCGGGGCGGACCTGCATGTAGCAGCGGCAACAGCATGCAAGTCTTGCGGATGTAGCACTTAAAAATATTTTAATATACAGTCGATATTGCAATAACCGGCCATACTTAATAGCGCATTAACTGGTCGCGAAAATGCTCTAAATTAATTCCTGGGAGAGTCTTAATTGCAAAAATTCTTCAACTTCTGGGGGGCACCGCCCTCCAGACCCCCCGTGTTGGTTCTTTCTCTAGATCTTAATGCTTTAATCGTCGGCTTAATGATGCAAAATTTGAAAAACAGGTGGAAAATGTGTTTAATGATGTGTATTGATAAGTTAAATATTGGTTAAACATTTAAATGTTTAAAATACTTATTAAATTGTTTAAAATAAATTTAATTTTTGACGCAGTGACTCCAGGTCCTGACGCAATAAAATTTTTCCTGACGCAGCATTGGCGCAAATCGTGAAACCAAAAAAACCCTGGTTCCCCTTGGTGTCCCCCTTACCAAACTAAAATTAAAATTTTTTAAAAACATTAAAATTTTTTAATTTTAGAATCCATCAGCCTCTAGTATGCACCCACACCAAATTTCAAATGGTCAAAAAATCAAAAGTTAGGGCTGGGGGGGGGAAAGCGCAAGAGACCCAGTTTTTGTTGTCGATTTCTGACAGTTAGACAATGGTTGTTAATATTTCACAATATTTCAGACTAAAAAGGTGGTGCTTTGGAAAAAATTGATATTGCGCAAATATTTTGGAAATTGAAAATGTTTTGAAATCAAAACATAAATATTCCTAGATCTCAAATATCCAAACTACTCAAATTAAATTCAGATTGAAGCAGGTTTTCCGTTAAAAAATTCAATAGCGGTTAAATGAGCAAATTTCGAGTAATTGACGCAGGAAAATGGAGCTTTTCTAATTAAGAAACATTTAACAATATCCTATTTCGGGTTTTGTATAGCTAACGACCATATATATACATGTGCTTGGGGGGTTCCCCCAGACCTGGAGCTCTCCCCGCCGAGGGGACCCTCACCCCCCCCCAAACCAAAAAATTTACTAAATCAAACTACTTAAATCGAAGCAGGTTTTCTGTTTCAAAAATTTCAATGTAAGGTAATAAAAAATTTCAATAGCGGTTAAATGAGCCCTATTTCGGGTTTTGTATAGCCAACGACCATACATATGCTTTGGGAGGTTGCCCCCCCAGACCTGGAGCTCACCCCACAGGGGTGCCTCACCCCCGTAACCAAATAAACGAAAAATCCGGTTTTTCGGCGGCCTGTAGCCGCCGGTTCTCCCCCCCCCCCCCCAATTTCCCCCTGCTGCTATCTGCTAACGGCTATTTATTTCGCGTTTTGAATGTAAGAGCCATTCATTTCGCTAATTGAGTGGCCTAAGTTATTCATTTCGCGTCATGAATAAGAATGCCTATGCATTTCGGGTTTTGCAGAAAACGGCTATTCATGTCGCGAAATGTATAATTTCGGGTTTTATACGTTATATGTATATACCTGTTAAACTACGACTGCTGTCGCTGTCCGACAGATTTACGGTTATTGACACTGTCTTAATTTGCTTTTTCTGATTTAATGACATGAAAACTAATTATATAAAATAAATGTATACATTGTAGATTTAAGCATCAAAAGTTAAATTTGTATTTGTACTTTTGGTTTCATAACTTTTAATTGATGCTAGGTGCCCCTGTATGGTGCCCTTATTTTAGGTTCCACCCTAGCCTTTGCCGGTCTCTGCGCCGTAGAGGATGTGCCCAATCCCGTTCTGGTGGCTCAGGATTTACTGGATCAGCAAAAGAGCACAACTTCGACCAGTCCGGCCTGCTCCGGCCTGGTTCCACCAATGTGCCTTTGTGGCAACGCCAGTGTCAGCGCTTACCTCAGACAGCGTCAGTTGCTGCACTTAAAGGGCAGAAATCCCGGTCAACTGATCACTTCCAAGGCACGATCTAACTATAAGCGTGCTCTTAGCTTAGTCACAACTGAGGGAGAAAATGTCAACACTAGGGAAGAGAATTTGTCAAACTCTGCTGCGGATAGGGAACAACTGTTGGATACGGTTGGTGCTATTGTCCTGGATTTTCAGGGAAATGTGGCCGCGTCCTGTTCCAGTGGTGGACTGTTATTGAAAGTTCCAGGTATGTAGATTTGTTCCTACAGATTTACCGAAGTGTTTTAGTTTGGGTGTTTTCGTTTAAACTATATGGTGAATTGTTGCCAGTTTACAGTGATTTGTTTTTTTTTTGAGATATGCGTAGTACGTACTTAAACTCTTTGATAAACTGGGGAGAAACCGGCGGCTACGCAGTCGCCGAAAACCGGATTTTTCGTTTATTTGGTTACGGGGGTGAGGCACCCCTGTGGGGTGAGCTCCAGGTCTGGGGGGGCAACCTCCCAAAGCATATGTATGGTCGTTGGCTATACAAATTCCGAAATAGGGCTCATTTAACCGCTATTGAAATTTTTTATTACCCTTACATTGAAATTCTTGAAACAGAAAACCTGCTTCGATTTAAGTAGTTTGATTTAGTAAATTTTTTGGTTTGGGGGGGGGTGAGGGTCCCTCGGCGGGGAGAAATGGGGGTCTGGGGGAACCCCCATTGCTACTATGTATATATATGGTCGTTAGCTATACAAAACCCGAAATAGAAAAGTGTTAAATGTTTTTTAATTAGAAAAGCTCCATTTTCCTGCGTTCAATTACTCCGAAATTTGCTCATTTAACCGCTATTGAATTTTTTAACGGAAAACCTGTCAATCTGAATTTAATTTGAAAGTAGTTTGGATATTTCGAGATCTAGAATATTTTGCGTTTTACTTCAAAACATTTTCAATTTCCAAAATATTTGCGCAATATCAATTTTTTCCAGCACCACCTTTTTAGTCTGAAATATTGCAGAAATATTAACAACCATTGTTCAACTGTCAGAAATCGACAACAAAACTGGGTCTCTTGCGCTTTCCCCCCAGCCCTAACTTTGATTTTGACCATTTGAAATTTGGTGTGGGTGCATACTAGAGGCTGATTCTAAAATTAAAAAAATTTTTAATGCTTTTGTGTAATTTAATTTTTAGTTTCTGGTAAGGGGGACACCAAGGGGAACCAGGTTTTTTTGGTTTCACGATTTGCGCCAACGCTGCGTCAGGAAAAATTTTATTGCGTCAGACCGGAGTCACTGCGTCAAAAATTAAATTTATTTTAAACAATTTAATAAGTATTTTAAACATTATTTAAATGATTAACCAATATTTAACTTATCAATACACATCATCAAACACATTTTCCACCTGTTTTTCAAATTTTGCATCATTAAAGCCGACTTTAAGTGCAATTAAGATCTAGAGAAGGAACCAATATTCGAATCGAGGGCGGGTGCCACCCAGAAGTTGAAGAATTTTGTAATTAAGTTGACACTTCCAGAAATTAATTTTGAGCATTTTCGAGACCAGTTAATGCGCTATTAAGTATGGCCGGTTATTGCAATATCGACTGTATATTAAAATATTTTTAAGTGCTATATGAGATTAAGTATAGGTTATACTTGCAATTTCGCATTTATGCCCAAAAACAGTACATTGGGCGTTTTTTTAAGGAAAAGGAATTATTGCCCGAAGCGAATTTTCTAAACATAGCTGTCCATAGAAATAGCAAAAATTTTATATTTTGTCATCCCAAAAGAGGGTCTAGACCCCCGAACCGCACCTTGCGGACTGCTACATGCGCCCTTATATTCAGTGATTAAATAAAATATTAGTTTGTCAGTCATCTTAGCAATCAGCAACAAGTATATATATAGAAGGCAGACATGTGGGGGCCTGGGGGCGCAGCCCCCAGTAGAAAATTTTTAGAAATCATCACGTTTGAAACACAATTTTTCCAGCAAAGCTTAGCACAATTTTGCCTCTAGTTGAAGTTCAAATCCAGCTGCTCTAGGCTTGCGTCAGGGCTAATTTCATTTGCGTCACACGAAAAAAATTTGCGCCATGACGCAGCCCCTGACGCAAAAAAACCATGATGGGGAACCAAAAATTTTTTTAAAAAATTTTGCTGAAAACTTGCATACAGGGGTTTTCTGGGGCGCTTAGCATCGAATCTGAAATCTGTTTTTCGATTTAGCTGTTAAGTTTTCAGTATAAACTTTCAAAGTTGTAAGCTTAACATGTAAGCTATCCCGAGCTAACGGAAAGCTGAATCGAAAACGGGACTTCGTGCTCAGCGCCCCAGAAAACCCTGTATGCAGCTTTTGTACAAGATTTTTTCAAAAATTTTTTGTCTCTGGTCCCCTACTGAAACTAAAATTTTAAATTTTTTAAAATTTCTTTGCAAAAATTAAAACTTTTTAATTTTTGAATTCATCAGCCTCTAGTATGCAGCACTACCTGATTGATTAAGAGGATAACCCTAAGAAACGATGCTCTTCAAAATTCTTGAAAAGATTAGATAAAAGTATATATTTATAGAAAAACTTTTCTATAGTCTAGCAAACTTAAACTGGACCAAAAGAGTGAATTTTGTGGAGAGTTTATTATTCAAGTTAAGTATGACAATGTATATATTTTCTGAAAGCTCAGGTATCAGAGATTTCAAAAATTTTAAAAAATTCTAAAATTTTAGAATTTCAAATTTTAGAAATTTTAGAAACTGTAGGAAAAGAAAAAAATAAACGAAATGTACTCAAGTTTGGTATCAAATGAAAGGTCTCGTTCAGGAGAACGCGAATATGTATCAATTATGAGGATTGGGGGCGGCACGTGGTTCCAGTGGGCCGATATCCCGAAAACTAAAAGTTGCTCCAATCGCTACAAGCTTGGGCTTATTTGAAAGCTCTCATCACGCTGAGTGAAAGTTATTCCTCTTTAAACACCAAACATAGAGAGTTTTGACACTTTTCGAGGGTTTAATCCATGCTTGCTAAAGCTGTGAGTTGAATCAAGTCAAGCCAGTGCGCTACATTTTGCGTCTCATCATTATACACAACTGCGTGAAAGTTGCAGCTTTGGATCTTCATGCATGCGTAAGATAAGCTAATTTAAACAAACTTCAAAGGAACCGACACGGCGGCTTCTTTGAAGTTTGTTTAAATTAGCCCATCTTACACCTGCACGAAGATCCAAAGCGGCAATTTTTACGTAGTTGTGTATAATGATCAGACGCAAAATGTAGCGCACTGGCTTGACTTGATTCAACACACAGCTTTCGCAAGCCTGGGTTAAACCCTCCAAAAGTGCCCAAACAGCCCATTTTTGGGGTTTAAAGAGGGATAACTTTCACAGACAGCATTTTTGAGCTATGACCCAATTATAACTTTTACTCAGCGTGATGAGAGCTTTCAAATGAGCCCAAGTTTATAGCGATTGCAGCAACTTTTATTTTTCGGGATATCGGCCCGCTGGAACCACGTACCACCCCAAATTCGCATAATTGATACATATTCGTGTTCTCCTGAACGAGACCTTTCATTTGATACCAAACTTGACTACTTTTCCTGTATTTTTTCTTTTCCTACAGTTTCTAAAATTTCTGAAATTTGACATTCTAAAATTTTAGAATTTTTTAAAATTTTTGAAATCTCTGATACCTGGGCTTTCAGAAAATATATACATTGTCATACTTAACTTGAATAATAAACTCTCCACAAAATTCACTCTTTTGGTCCAGTTTAAGTTTGCTAGACTATAGTTAGATGATTGACCTTTTCTTGCCATGGGAACTGTTAAATTTTGGGTCGCGACGTTTTGCTTATGATTTCCTATGGGCGTCCTCAGGCTAGTGGCCTTTAAGAAGATTGTTGGGATAAGAGGTGGTCTGGGATTTGATCCGTTTCCATATAAAATCATAGGTGAAACGTCGCGACCCAAAATTTAACAGCTCCCGTGACACGAAAAGCTAAATCATCAACTCTAGAAATGAAATGACGCTGCGAAAAACATACATATCATAATGGAGAAACCTGTCCAGACTTACGGACACACAATTCTCCTTCTGCGGCGTAGCCTTTACAACACTCTTCGACAGTTTCACTGGAAGTCCTGGTTACATTGCGAAATGCTGGCTTATAGGCAATTCTAAAATAGTCCGAATTCCAATTTCAATGAAAGAGTTCGAAACAATTCAAAATAAGTTCTTGAAAGTGCTATTAGCTGCAAGCCGTTGAAAAACAATGTATTAATGCGTATGTTACTTTAGGCGGAAAATAAAAGGGGGTGAGAGCTCTGGGGAGCTAAAGTAGTCTAAATACTAAGTACAGTAAATTAGCCTCTGTTTTCTACTGATTCGCATGCAAGAACAAAAAATGCTCCTTCGTCACATTTAAAATACATATAAGTCTTCGTAGGCAGGTTGTACAAATACGGAAACTAGCCTGTAAAATGCATGAGTGGCGTTGAGGTTGTAAATTAAGAAAAACAAGTTGCAACCGCTAAACATACGTGTGTGCCTGTCCTACAACGAGGCTCTTATTGGCGTATGTCATACGTAATACAATTTGTCGACATTTGACCTTTATAAAAATAGCACATATATAAAGTTTTTCATTACAAAGTCGTACTTCATACAGCTTGTCTCTTAGACATTAGACTCAGAGAAAAGTGGGGGAAACATTTATATACGTATATATATATATATACGTACAGGCGCGTAGCCAGGAGGGGGGCGAGGGGGCACGCCCCCCCGAAATCGGAGACAAAAGAAAAATTTTTAATGAGTAGCAGTAGCGCGAATAAATATTTTGAAAAAACTTTCGCCTGCGGCGCTACTTTTCAACGAAAATATCTCAAAATCTCCAGATTTTGCTTGAAAATTTCAACCAACTGTTTAGTTCCGGCAGAAATTTCAGAGCGTTTTCGGCTTGTCCTCCTCCGAAATTTTTTTCTGGCTACGCTAGTGTATATATATATATATATATATATATATATATATATATATATATACTAGGGGGGAAAATGCCCTCGACGGGCAACCAACTTGGTAGAATAGGGAAGGACTTGAATGTTAAATACACGGTGCATGGTTACAACTGAGATTCTGCTGAAGCGGAAAAATGCCGTTTCTCAGCGACTAAAATGACAGAAACCAGCTTTGTGCGCCGAATAGGGAATCTACTCGGCGACTAAAATGAAAGAAACCAGCTTTGTGCGCCGAATAGGGAATCTACTCGGCGACTAAAATGAAAGAAACCAGCTTTGTCGCCGAATAGGGAATTCCCTCCTTCCGCCCTATTCGCGCGAACTTATCGTCTATCGGGAGGAAATATATAGGTATTCTGTTAGGAACTGCAAACGTAAGCATTGCGCTCAATATGACATTTCCCGTACCGGTTGCGTGGTGACTAGGGGTGGCGCTAGATTAATTACTTTTTGGGCTACCTGATCCGTAAATATTTTATGCATACAACCGCTAGCAGGACCAACAGAAAGCAACAATACGTATATATGCAGTTTAAACAATTTGTGGTCGACAGTCCTCGTGCTAAAACATATACGTACAATCAATCGCATTTCATTTTATATAATGGTTGATTGTATCAATTCTCGGCAAGATCAGCACAGAGCACACCTATATATATATACAGGGTTTTTTTTCAAAATCGGACCTGTGTAAATCTTGTGTAAATTTAAATTTCACTGCGTATTTTTGTTTGAAGCTGTGTAAAATTTAAAAGTGTCGTTTTTCAACTGTAATATATATAAAATAAAATACATTTAGACGTTATTTTCTTGCTACAATGTTATTTTCGGATCATTCAAGCCAAAGTTATGCCAACTGCACTTGTGTAACATTTCGAAAGAAGCCACGCGGGGGTCAGGGGGGCGGAGCCCCCCAGAAGTTGAGAAAATTTTGTAAATTGCAATAGAATTCATAATGGAAATGTTTAAAAAGATTAATTCATTAAAAGTCAAAAATAAGATTGGACAAATTCAAATGTCTGAAAAACACTTCGCCTACTGAAACGATTTCTTTATTTTTCCAACTTTTTGGAATAATTGTTTCACAAACTGGCTGGTCACGTACTAAGGTTCGATGCTTTAACTGCTACTGGGGACGGCTCCATATATATAGTACAGACACACCAATTATACAACGGAGGGGGGGTCTGGGGGCGGAGCCCCCCAGAAGTTGAGATATTTTTTAAATTAACGGCAGAAACGGCATTGAAAAGTTGTATTCCTTTAGCTTTCGTATTGAATATTTCTTGGGTTGTATGGCAACTATTTTTAGGCTCTGACTGCTTTTATTATTATATATACAAGAGATAAACAAGAAATCATATTGAATAATACTAGCTTCAGAAAACATATGTATAGTTAAATACGAATAAATACTAGCTATTTACGAATATTCGCACGCAGTACGAAAATAAATTATACGCAACTGTATAAGTACAAGCATTAAGACTTAGGAGAATAAAACACCCATAACCATGTTGATGCAGAAATGCAGAAAACCATTCTAAACCATTGGAAACAGGCGGGGGTCTGGGGGCGGCAGCCCCCAGTTAAAAGCTAGAGCTTTTTTAAAACTTGAAGACTTGAAAACTATTTTTTCAGAGCACTTTTTGTAAAAATTTTCGAAAATTTGGCTGTGTATTTTGTTGTGTAAATTAGTTTTTCACTGTGTAAATTAATTTTTTTTGTGTAAATACACAGTATTTTACACAAAAAAACCCTGATATATATATATATACGTATATATATGCTCTCAATGTTTCTAATAGCACATCGAGACAGCGTATTTATGTCTGTGAAAACCTTGACTTACGTAAGTGCTTGATAAAACTGTTGTTTTGCATTCTGAAGTAATTCTGCCATTCTGATGCTCTCTCATTATTCAGCAAAGCAACACATAACAGGCTTCAAAGTTCGCTCGAATAGGGCGGAAGGAGGGAATTCCCTATTCGGCAACAAAGCTGGCTTCTTTCATTTTAGTCGCCGAGTAGATTCCCTATTCGGCGTACAAAGCTGGTTTCTTTCATTTTAGTCGCCGAGTAGATTCCCTATTTGGCGCACAAAGCTGGTTTCTGTCATTTTAGTCGCTGAGAAACGGCATTTTTCCGCTTCAGCAGAATCTCAGTTGTAACCATGCACCGTGTATTTAACATTCAAGTCTTTCCCTATTCTACCAAGTTGGTTGCCCGTCGAGGGCATTTTCCCCCCTAGTTTCGCTTATTTTTCCGCTGCAGAGAAAATCATGTCAGAGAAGTTGCATATATACACAATGTAAGCAAAGCTAGCTACCGCAAACAGGCTGGATGAAAACGTTCTAGTTCAACTGAATGTATTTGCTGAAACGGAAAAATGCCTGTTAATAGTCTTTTCAGAACTTTATACACGGTGCGTCATCTTAGGCTGGAAGGCCACTGTTCATTGCCTCTACCGAACATTATACACGGAGCGTTATCTTAGGCTGGAAGGCCACTGTTCATGGCCTTTTCAGAACTTTTTACACGGTGCGTCATCTTAGGCTGGAAGGCCACTGTTCATGGCCTCTACAGAACATTATACACGGAGCGTTATCTTAGGCTGGAAGGCCACTGTTCATGGCCTTTTCAGAACTTTTTACACGGTGCGTTATCTTAGGCAGGAAGGCTATTTTAAAAGCCAACCAGCACCGTAACCTTGGATATGCAGTTATATATACATGACAAAAGTTGCTCTGTTCATTTTGGACTTTCATTTAAAACCAAATTTGACAACTTTTGGAAATTTTGATTTTTGACCAATTATGACCCCTAGCCAGGGCGCCACAGGCCGCTGGGACCAGTTTGGAGGGGTCCTCTAATGAGATAAAATGTTCGCCTCACCAAGGGCTTTCATTTGATACCAAACTTGAAAACCTTTCAAAAAATTGATTTTGGACCGGTCCGGACCCTGGTCACGGCGCCAGGGGCCGCTGGGTCTACTTTGGAGGGGTCCTCCGATGACAAAAAATGTTCGCCTCACCAAGGGCTTTCATTTGATAGCAAACTTGGAAATTTATTTAAAACACCGATTTTTGACCAGTCCGGACCCTGGTCAGGGCGCCACATGCCGCTGGGTCCACTTTGGAGGGGTCCTCCAATGACAAAAAATGTTCGCCTCACCAAGGGCTTTCATTTGATACCAAACTTAGCCACTTTTGGAAAATTCGATTTTTGGGCATTTTGGACCGGTCCGGAGCCTGGTCAGGGCGCCACAGGCCGCTGGATCCACTTTGGAGGGGTCCTCCAATGACAAAAAATATTCGCCTCACCAAGGGCTTTCATTTGATACCAAACTTAGCCACTTTTGGAAAATTCGATTTTTGGGCATTTTGGACCGGTCCGGAGCCTGGTCAGGGCGCCACAGGCCGCTGGATCCACTTTGAAGGGGTCCTCCAATGACAAAAAATGTTCGCCTCACCAAGGGCTTTCATTTTATACCAGACTTGGCCACTTTTGGAAAAATCGATTTTTGGCCATTTTGGACCGGTCCGGACCCTGGTCAGGGCGCCACAGGCCGCTGGGTCCACTTTGGAGGGGTCCTCCAATGACAAAAAATATTCGCCTCACCAAGGGCTTTCATTTGATACCAAACTTGGTCACTTTTGGAAAAATCGATTTTTGGCCATTTTGGACCCGGTCCCCGGTCCGGACCCCTGGCCAGGGCGCCACAGGGGTCCGGGCGAAACCTACTATAGCCTATGCTGTAGTGCTCCCGCACCCCACCCCAAACCCCAAATAAGAGAGACCTGCTCACTGTAGATATTTCTGTAGAAGAGGTTAAAGTTGGAGTTGCGACACGGTAGGGCCCACCACCATCAGGGTGCCCCCCAGCCACATAGATAGGTCCTAGAGCGAAACTAATGGGCCATTTAGATTCACCATATAGGGGTTCCTATTCGAATACGAAACCTCAGCCCAGCAGCTCTTATGTATAGGGCTGCCTACTCCGTAGGCCCAGACCCCCCCCTTTTACACACTAACTTTTGACCCCTGGCCGGGGCGCCACAAACCACCGAGCAGCACCATCTCACTTCCCAAAGCCCTTCACCCTTGGGCCATGCCACATGAGCCATATGAGAGCTCGGCTTCGCTCGCTCCGTTCTATTTCGAAGTGCAATTATTTTCGGACTTGTTTTTTTCGGGGGTCACCTGGGGGGTCCCCACCGGGGGGGGGGGCCTCTGGGGGGGGGGGGTCCGGGAACCGCGGAAAGTAATTTCCCCGGAATTGCGGAACTTTTTGTACAAAAAAAACCTAAAATAGTACGGCTCTGAAGGGTCTTCCGACCTGCACCCCTGGGGGGGAAAATGGAGAGAAACGTGACCTGCGCGGGGGGCCAATTTTCATATATCAAGATCTACTCGGCCGATCCGGCTGAAATTTTCACAGCATGTACCCCTGCCCACAGGCTCTTCACACACCAAGTTTGATCGGTCCACTCCTCCGCTGGCCACAGGCCAAACAATGTCCAAATTATACACATTGCGTCAAATTTTCCCTATTCTAACGCGCTCCCCCTAATATATATGTGAGTAGGAAATATTAGGTGTGCCATGGTATTTCTGGAAACATCAGCTTGCACGCATATATAGTTCAACTTGAGCAGTCGTTGTTCACTTCCTTCTGTCCATTTCTTCCAGGCCACAATGTAAACATGTTGTGTGTACTATATATTCTTTTTCTTCTTTAATGAGACTGAAGCTGAGGTTCTTTAATCAGGCTGCACTGCGTTCTTTAAACAGGCTGCACTGTGACACCAATATGATATGAGCCTCGTTGTAGGAAAGGCTCATAATTTAAGCAGTTGCAACTTGTTTTCCTTAATTTACAACCTCAACGCCACTCATATGCATTTTACAGGCTAGTCTCCGTGTTTGTACAACCTGCCTGAGGGTACTCACTCATATGCATATTTTATATGCGACGAAGGAGCATTTTTGGTTCTTGTTTTCTATTCTTTTACATATGCATGCGCAAAAGAACCAACAAAAAATTTCGCGTCTTCGGCGAATCATTTTTACTTTATATATACACGATTTTTAAATCTTTCTATAGCAATTTTTTCATTTTCAAATTTTTTTCAACTTCTGGAGGGCTTCGCCACATTTTCTGAGATCCGATCGACTCAAAAACTTTTCTATGTGCGCCACTGTTGGCAATATTGAAGGAATTGTTATATATTATAAGGCCTTACTGATGTTTATCACATCTGAAGGAAGGAGGATCAAGGCACCATTCGCGAGTTCGATAAATGTAAGATTTGTTGTAGGGAACACTTTCAATGAATTCACGCCTAAAATGCAAGTATATACGTATGTATATACATACATACGTAAAAATGCAACACATCATGTGTAGTGCGGGATGAGGGCAGAACCTATGTAAGACGGTACGGTGCGCGTTCCGTCACGTTTCGCCTGTTCGGTTACTTATAATGTTCGTGCACAGTAAACACAGTCAGCTTTCGCTTCAAATCGCCATTTTATATATCCCTATATAATATATTACGTAGCTGAATACACGTCGCATACTTACTGCACGACATGTGTACACACATGATCACCAACCAAGCAGTCCACAAATGAATTTCCACAGCTGACCAAAATAATGCTCAAAAATAAGGAATAGAGAGAAGGCACCATCAGTAAACAGCAAAAACCATGACCTTAACATAGCAAATACATACAGGTGGTGTATATCATAGGGGTCGCGCGCACCCTATAATATGAGTGAAAATAATCGAATGACCGTGCAAGACAAGGCTGCCAGATCCTGCGCAGATTATGCGCTAACAATTGCACATGTCGAGTTTATTTTGTGTGGGAGTCTCATCGCTGTACCTCTTCCCGTTAAAAGTTTCCCCAAAAATCGCTCCGGTTTCTCGCTTTTGATGTCTCATTAGGGGTTTTGTAGCTTAAATGACTACAGATAGATAGAAAACTTTTTGCCTACGGAAAGCATATTCTTGGAGTATATACGCAACAAAAATAAGCCGACAGGCCAGCTTTTATGCATCCCGAAGCCGGAAAAAATTTTTGGCCGGGGGCCAAAGTCGACCAAAACGCTAAAATGGCCAAAAAGTATTATATATATGCTTGAAATATATCCTTAAGTCTGACTTGGCTATATATGGGGCAATACTGCCTAGATGGTTAAATAGTACATATGGACATGGGGGTCCTTAAACAGCTACGTATATATATGATTTTCAGGCCCGGCACGTAATTTTTGGGTACTGGCCGGTCAAAGTTGGTGAATTTTGAACTTAATTTTTCGCCTATTTCGCTTCACAGGTGGCTCAAATTTTGCATATATACAAAGGTTTTTGGGAACGGTCCGGAGAATCAACTCCCACTACCAGTTTTGCTGCCCGACTGACCCAAGTTGCTGGGCTGGTTCCAATTGGCCGTCTGGAAGGAGGATCAGGTCGGTAGGAGGTGAGGAGGTGAGGTCCATAGTACTTTACTTAGTCTCTCAAAACTTTGTTTATAGGGTTTTCCGGTGCGCCCGCCTCATTCCCGGTGTCCATTTTACTCTACGACCGACCCATTTTGCTGGGCTGGCTCCACTTTACCGTAGGGATGGTCAGGTCGGCAACCGCTACCTGAAGGTCCATACTAGGCTTGGCCTGTCAAAACTTTGTCTATATACTGGCTTTTTTCTACAGGGGGGGGTCCCCCCCAGACTTGGGTCGTCCCCCCAGGATTCGGGCCTTCCCCCCAAAACTCCAAAGTGCTCGGAAAAATAGGGTTTTGAGGGTAAATTTTGAAAAATTTTTCCGGCGTCGCCGGATTTTTACCCATTTTTTAGCTATTTTAAGCTTAAATGTAACTTAAAAATAGTCAATTTTTAGCTCAGCAGCAAAAAAGCTATTTTTAGGCATTTTTCGGAAAATTTTTCTCCCCCCCCCCAGAAATCCGAGCCCCCCAGACCTGGGGGGACCCACCCAGAAATTTTTGCCTAGGAAAAAGCCAGATATATAGGGGTTTTCTAGTGCGCTGAGCACGCTCCCGGTATCCGTTTTGCTGTACGACGCACCCATTTTGCTGGGCTTACTCCACTTGGCCGTCTGAGGGGCCAGGTCGGGTAGGGGGTCCGGTTGTCCAAAATAAAAATTTTCAAATTCAAATTCAAATTTTGTACCAAATGAAAGCCCTAAGTAAGCTGAGCAACGTTTGTCATAGTACTGCATATCCAAAGTGGCTGCAGAGTGCCGTGGCGGGGTGGAGCGGGACTTATACAGGCGATTTTTGGTTACATATGAAATTTGCCAAAAGTGGTCAAAAGTAGTGTCTGCTTGGTGTTCAGAAATATATTATGTTGGTTCGTTTTTACATATGTAAAAAATAGAAAACAAGAACCAAAAATGCTCCTTCGTAAAATACATATGAGTACCTACTAGGGATCGACCGGAATTCCGGTTCCGGTTCCGGTACTTTTTGGTTCCGGTTCCGGTTCCGGTTTTTGAAAACGTACCGGAACCGGAACCAATTTTAGCCAATTATCAAAAGCAACATTTTATTAAAATTTTCAAAAATTTTATCAAACTTCTTTAAAACTTTTTGAAAAACTGCGATTCTCTTATAACCAGAATATGATTTATTCAAAAATTTTCGCCTGCGGCGCTATTGCATTACTTAGAATGTATAGAATTTGTAATAATAATGTCTAATGTATCGTTATTATGAATATTAATATATTATAAAACAAAAATATTACTTAACTCAGATTAGATAGCACAAGACCGCCGAAACTTTTAAATTTTAGTAGTGGTATAGATACCTAATGCTGAATTAAAATTATTGAAGCCTTACCGTAGACCTATGCTATTTCAAATTTATAGAGTGCGCTGTTGTGCTTTAATTGTTTAAATGGAGACTAGACTTTAAATATGGACTACGTAAGTTTATTGCTCTTTGTTTAGTAATTAATCCAGTGCGCAGATCAACCGATTTACTAAAAAATTATGGATGAAACAAATAGCAATGGTTTTTAAAAATCTTTTGAAGAAACGTCATTTTAAATTTAAAAATCCCGATGAAGCTAGCCAAAAGGAAGAAATTTCGTTTAATACAAGTTGGAGAAATTGTGCATTTCGACTTTCTTTGAAACTTTGAATAATACTTTTGGCTTATATATATGTTTAATGGATGAAAATTTATATATATTTTTCAACCATGCAAAAACCATTTGCATTTTAATCAGAAAACTCCAATAACAAACTAATTACACTGAGATATATATAATAGCTAGCTACAAGGAATTAAAAGCCGATGTTCTAAACAAGTCCAATTTTGTATATCGCTGATGTTAACTAAGTTCATAACCAGATTAGATTTTACAATACGGAATTTGTACAAGAACAGTAATTTTCAGAAAAATCTTAATTTTGTCTGAAGTACAGAGAGAATCAAAGCAAACTAAAATCTTTTGTTTTCTAAAAATGTAAATGCCATTATTATTTTTTATTTTGCGTTTTGAAAATGCTGCAACTTTTCCTTGCGCTCTAGTAAAGTTAAATGAACTTTTTGACTATGACTAGAAATTATCAGACAAGCCAGATAAAACATGTTTTTGACTTAATTTGCCGAAAGCTGTAAGAGCAGTTTCTGGAAGTCGCAAAAATTTCGTGGAATCAGTTTCTATCTACTTATTTTTAGCTTAATTGAAAATTCAGCTTAGCTATATATATATATATAATTAAGAAGTAAAAATACAGATGCCGTTTATTCATCGCAAATGTGCTCGAATAATCTAAATATAGCATATTCATACCGTGTATAATTAATTTTAAATTTTAAATTTAAATTTTAAATTTTAAAGCTGTAATGTAGTGAAGTTTAACTATGCTATAAGACAAAAATCTCTTAATAAATTGCAAATTTCATGTTCCTGCATTGAAATAACTATGTAAATATAATGCAAACGTTATTACAATGTTCTAGTAACTACAAAAAAGCGAAAAATTGTGCAAAAATTGTCCAAAACGTCAGAAAAAATTTTCGATTTTTGTAGTGTTAAAGAGCTGGTTCCGGTTCCGGTTTCGGTTCCGGTTTTTTAAAGCCAGTTCCGGTTCCGGTTTTTTGGAGTTCCGGTCGATCCCTAGTACCTACCTGTGTTTCTCGTCGAAACTTTTTGCGAACTTTTACGCAGTTCTCCAAGATTTTATGCGGAATTTCGCAACGCAGTTCTACAAAATTTTATGCGAGATTTCGCAAAAAATTCAATTGCGAAATTCTTATTTTTGGTTCTTTAAAGATATGTAACTAATGAATTTTTTAAACTACATATAACTTGTATAAGCGATATGGATTTACGGTTTACGATATGGATATGTGCATGTTGCAGTTTGCCCACTGTAAGCCCCTCACAAGCATAGTTTTCCTGGAAGTTGGGGTCTTGGGGGGGGGGGTAAATCTTGGCCGACCTTCGAAATGTGATGGGGGTACCCCCCAGCCCCCCCTCAGAATTCGGACCTCAGAAATTTCGAAAAATGGCCAAAAAATGCAAAATTTTCTGTAATTTAGCCCTTTTTTCATCAAAATAAGGCTTGTTTTAAGCGTTTTTGCACCGTTTTAAAGCGATTTTAGGTCAAAATTTTAGAAACATTTTTCAAGAAATGTCCATTTTTCGGCCAAATTTAGCTAACTTTTTGAGTCCAAAAATCGTTGGGAGCGGGCGGGTAGCCAAAAGTTGGGGGAGGGTAAGGGAAAAAATATGGGGGGGGGTAAAGTTGATCAAAAATTTTGTATTAAAAAATTATTTTATTTTAAAATGGGTATGTGGGGTGTGGGGTCTGGCCTCTCCGTGGGGGGGGG
This sequence comes from Trissonchulus latispiculum, assembly GCA_030248195.1. NCBI lineage: Eukaryota > Metazoa > Nematoda > Enoplea > Enoplida > Ironidae > Trissonchulus > Trissonchulus latispiculum. Next base: position 153,262 of record JASAND010001243.1, read on the forward strand.
GTCTCACAGGGGGTAAACTGTAGCCTGGTACACGTATGCCCCCAACCCCCCCCCCTGAATTCGGTTCGTAAAATGGCCAAGAAAAGCAAAATTTTCTGTAATTTAGCGCCCCCTTTATCATCAAAATAAAGCTTGTTTTTAACGTTTTAGGCGTTTTTGCACCGTATTAAAGCGATTTTAGGTCAAAATTTTAGAAAAATTTTTCATAAAATGACCATTTTCGGCCAAATTTAGCTAACTTTTTGGGTCCAAAAATCGTTGGGGGGTTCATCGGGGGCATAGGTGTAACGGAAGTTTGAGGTGGGAGAAGCTCCCCCCACCTTTTCTGGGGGGCCCCCTCTGGACCTGGAGACCCCCCAATCCCCCAGGACCCCCCCAACCCTCCCCCAAAAAATTTTTCATTTTTTATGCTAAAAATCGCAAATGATAAAAAACATAACCATAAAGTAATTTTAACATTAGACAGTGGTTTTAAACTCAAAAACGTGTTTGCCAACATGTTTCCAAGTCCAAAATAAGGTCAATATTGAGTCATAAGATTCATAATACAGTTAAAAACGTGTATTTCTCAAAATACTAAACAGTTTAAGCCAAAAATTTGGATATTTGTGAAAAAATTTTCAAAATTTAGCCGGCGCGACTATATACCCCCCGCCCCAGTTGGGGGGGGGGGGACGTCCCCCCAAAAAGATTTGGGGGAGGGTTGAAAAAAGGCTTCACAGGAAGAACTTTTTGGGTAAAATCGTTGTAAATTGCTGCGCAAGGTACAACGATTTTACCATGAATTTACCACGAATTTTTAATGACATTTTAATATTTTTTAATGGATTTACAATAATTATATCCGATTTTACCTTGAGATTTTAATGAATTTACAATAGTTTTACTTCGGTTTTTATACGTATTTACAATAATTTTACCACGTTGTAAAATTGTTGTAAATCTGTTGTAAAATCATTGTAAATGCAATTGGATCAATTTACAACGTTTTTACAACTTTTACAACGAATTTACAATGTCTTTATAATGATTTTACCATGTGATATACTTGTTGTAAAATCGTCGTAAATGTTTACAACGTTTTTACAATGCTACAAAATAAGTTTTAACAATTTTATATTAACATATTCACGTTGTAAATTCGTTGTAAAATCATTGTAGAAACGTTATAAACATTTACCACGATTTTACAACAAATCTACCACATGATAAAACCGTTATAAAGACGTTGTAAATTCGTTGTAAAAGTTGTAAAAACATTGCAAATTGATTCAATTGCATTTACAATGATTTTACAACAGATTTACAACAATTTTACAAAGTGGTAAAATTATTGTAAATACGTATAAATATAAAAACCGAAGTAAAACCATTGTAAATCCGTTAAACTCACATAGTAAAAGCGGATATAATCATTGTAAATTCATTAAAAAATATTAAAATTTCATTAAAACTTCGTTGTAAAATCATGGTAAAATCGTTGTACCTTGCGCAGCAATTTACAACGATTTTACTCAAAAAGTTCTTCCTGTGCTCACAGGAAAACTTTTTCCGGAAAAAGCCTGGAAAAAATCTGGAAAAATTTTTTGACGCTAAAATTTTTCCAGACTTTTTCCAGGTTTTTTCTGTTGTTTGGAAAAAGTCTGGAAAATACCTGGATAAATTTTTCCAGACATTTTCAAGGTATTTTCTAGATTTGGAAAATGTCTGGAAAAGTCTGGAAAATCCCTGAAAAAAGTCTGGAAAACGTTTTTCCAGGCATTTTCCAATTTTTTCCAGACTTTTTCTAGACTTTCCAGGCTTTTTCCAGACTTTTTCCAGACTTTTTCCAGCCATTTTCCAGACTTTTTCCAGACATTTTCCAGACTTTTCCCAGATATTTTACAAATCTAGTAAATCTTGAAAATATCTGAAAAACATGCTTTTAGAAGATATTTACGGTTAATCTAAACATATTTAGATATGGGGAGGAGGGAAACCGCATTTTGTGAAACTGGGCTGGAACTTCATATTAAGGCTGCAGGATTTTCTCAAAATCGGCCCGTACTCATAGTTTCAGCGGTTATACGTATATTTTGGCTGGGGGGGGGTTAAATTTCGGAATTTTGGTGGTGGACACCCTTACGTAATGTAAGGCCGGACAAGTTTGGAGATCAGAAATTCCAAAAATGGCTTAAAACGCAAAAGTGCCTTTCTTCAAAAACAAGGCTTGTGAGTTGTGACTTCTTGGCTTGCAGGCAGAGGTGTACCTCGAGAAAAAGTTGGGGTGGGTGTAGCCGAAATTAGGGTAGGTGGTGTCAGCCAGCCGGTATAGGTATGTATGTAGGGGGTCCGGAAAAATCGAAGTTGGGGTTGGGGGTAAAAAATTTTAAGAAAAAAATTTGTGATTTTACTAAAGAACGCTTTATATATATTTACAACCCAAAAGTACCAATTTTAAAACCGATTTTTAAAAATTTTTTGAAAAATTTGGAATTTTTGTTAAAGTTAGAATTTTTTCTGACTGACCTACAATTTCGAAAATTTTGAGGGTGGGGTCTGGGATTTGCCCATTTGGGGGTGGGGTCTCCCTCCCAAGTTTCGAGGGCGGGGCCGGGACTTCTCCATTTGGAGGGAGGGCCTCCCCAGCCCCAGGTATATATACCTATTCTTGCAGCGCTGCCGCGGTTTCTTTTCCCCTTTTTTCAAGGTCGTCCTTTTTTCTGCAAAACTTCAGAAAATCCACAAAAATATTCTTATATGGTGGTGATACGTATTGTTTACTTATAGCCTGGGGAAAACCCACATTTTCGGATTTTGGCTGGAACTTTTTTATTATAAGGGCTAGATGAGAACTTTATATACCATCGTACTGGCGTACTTTGATCTATCGTTTAAGCCCATTTGCACTTCTCTAGGTTGTACCGTTAGGCCGGTATAATGCAAAAAGTAGCGGGGAAAAACCCAAATACGGGGAGGGGAACCCACCAATCACAGGTCTCAAAAATTGTCTTAGCGCTATTCTGACACTTCCGGTGTAAAATTAAACTCAATTCGAATTTGCTCACAAAAAATTACAAGAATTTTTATTACTCACGCTACACCACAAGGGCTACCGGCATGAAATTTGCACCATATGTAGAGGGGGTCGCTGCCGTTCCACACGTATGTATATCCCAAATGTTTTTCGATCGGCCTTCATTTGCGAAATTGCCAGCAAAAATTCGATTTTTGATTTTTTGTGAACATAGCTTTACGTATATAGTTTTAAACTCGAAAAGTTGAAATTGCCAACATGTTTCCAACATATACATATATATATATATATATAGGTGTACCAGGCTACGGTTTGCCCCCTGTGAGACCCCCCACGGAGAGACCAGACCCCCTTCCCCCTCTACCCGACCTCAGCTACTCCCCCCCAAGCCGAGCTCAAACCCTCCTCCCCCCCAAGCCAGGGTTGGGCGAGATCGAGATTTCCCCGAGACCGAGACCGAGACCAGGGTACCGAGACCGAGACTGGCCAAGTCTCGGCTTTTGGGCGAGACCGAGACTGGCAATTTCAAGCTCAAATTTAATTTCTTCCAGTTTTTGAGGCTTAGGAACAGTATTAGGGGTTTAACACATGAACGTACGGTTTCCGCACCTTGTCAGTTAATTTTCGTTACATTAATTTAAAATTTTCGCTGAAATTTGATGTTTTCAAAAAATTTTTGGTCTCGGTCCGAGACCGAGACTTTTGGGTGAGCGAGACCGAGACTGGCCAAGTCTCGGCTTTTGGGCGAGACCAAGACCTAGACTCCCAACCCTGCGCCCAAGCCGAGCTCAAACCCTCCTCCCCCCTAAGCTTGGGTCCAAACCTTGTAAAAAATGCAAAAATTTCGCAAAATTTTTTGCAGTTTTTCGAAAATTTCAAAACAATTTGCAAAAACTGGCTAAAAATAGTTTAGTAGTAAAAAGTAAAAAATGCAAAATTTTTGAAAATTTTTTGCAACTTCTGAAAATTTTTGAAAAAAAATCGAAAAAATGGCTAGAAATCAGTTAGAAACAGCTAAAGATGGTTATTTATAGTAATTAAAAGGTATATAATATACGCAATTATA
>JASAND010001244.1:0-18337 GCA_030248195.1 Trissonchulus latispiculum
GCAATGTTGTTGTCACCAGAAAATGGAATAGAGTTGAACATCTTCATTGAGACGAATTGGAAACAACTTTCACGAGTTTGTTTAGCGACTAAAGTTATGGTCGTGCTCTTTTATGTTATTTCAGTGTTTTCAAAAGTTTGTTTTATTGTAGATTACTACTCTGGTCAGCGGAATGGGATCAATTTTGAACATGTGCCTAGGGATATCTATCATTAGCTTCCTGGAAATAGCAGCAGCAACAATGTGCAACAAATAACTGCGAAAATACAACATACTGATTTGCAAGCTAATAAACTTAGATCTGAACAGTAGAAGAGGTTTCTTGTGGTTCATTCATCAACTGCAGGGACATTTTATCTTTCTTTCGTAGTTTCTTGTGGTCCATTTTTCAATTATAAATGCATAATATTAAATATGCTTTGCAACAAGAAAATGAAGTAAACGCAGACTAGCAGGCGGATTCGTACAAGATACAAATCATTAACTATTTGACTGATAAATGAGATACCTGCTCAGCAGTCACGAAGATAAAGCCGTAGTTCGAAACAGGAGACATCCAAGGCATCGTGAGCTCTCTTGCCCAGAGTGAACTAATCCTGGATCCCCTGCCTGGTTGTCCAAGAAGGATAGTCAGATCGGCTCAGAGCGGAGCTGCTAGCCAGACAACGTTTTATCAAAACCTCTCTTACTGTGCTATGCGTAAAAAGAGGAATGGAGTGACGGCAGATCAGACAAAAACAAAACAGCATTTGGAGCAAAAAATTAACGCGGACTGACCGGCGGATTCTTACAGGATGCAAACCATTAACCATAGAGTAATCAATGAAAAATTAGTTAGATGGACGAGTAAAATAGGCTAGGCTAGCCAAGCCGAACAGGCCGGTTGTACAGATAGGCGCAATCCTGATGTTGCAATGTGGCATTTGAATGTTGCAATTCAAACGAATTAGACTATGCAGTGATGCCCCTTTGAGAGCATGCAACAGTTCCACCTCTTATATTCTCGTTGAATTTACAAGAGTACAACCTGTGCTATGCGTACTTACTAATTAACTGCTCTTATCACTGCGGCTAACAACAGATTTCAATTACTGCATTTCGCACTAGACATTGTGTTATTTCTCTGCCTTAAATTAATGGGAACCTAAAATCGTCTGAATCGTTTTGACAATCTGTGACTGTTATACTTTAACGGTTTTGATTGGCTGATGCAGCTGTGTCTAATGAGGGTTTTCTGTATTTATAACTCAAACAACCGCAGCCGGTTACACAGATTTCTCCTGAAAATTTCTTATCGCTAACCAAAATGAAACTTTATCTTCTCGTGGGCTTGCTTTATTGTTGTGTGAGGGTAAGTGAGTAACATGTAGTGTAATCCTTTTGATATAGTTTGTTTAGACCACGGTTTTGCTGGCATTTGGTGTTTGGTGGAAAGTTCTTTACTTCAAAATTATTGGGTTAAATGGAACCAGCCTGACGTGCTCAATGTAACAAAGTGACATTATATGGAAGATAATTATAAAAAGCATTCAGTGCTTCTTTCTGTAGAGTGTACGAAAAAACATATCTAGAATATCATAAGGAATGTAGACAGTTAATTTCTTCCGACCGACCGACAAATTGGCGAGTATGGTATAAACGTGCATGATAACTGTAATAATGCAAGTATGGGACAATTGAAAAGACCAAATTTTTGACATTTTTGATGAATGAATTCTCTTTCCTTTAATTTTGAGTTAGCTGATACCCCGGGAAAAGAAATTAGTTTATTTTCAATCTTTCAGAATTGATGATTTTCAGAAACTTTGTTCTAAATTAAACAATGACTTTGTTAACAAAACAAGTTTCAATTCAGATCTATATGTTCTTCGTGACGTTTCATAAACTAAGATTAGATGATTGGCCTTTTCTGTCCGCGGCTGTTAAATTTTGGGTCGCGACGTTTCGCCCATCTTTAGCTATGGGCGTCTTCAGGCCTTAAAGGGGGGGTGGCTACTAAAGGTTTGCCCCGACTTTGTCCGACTGGCCTACTTTTTGGCGAAGATATAGAGCATGGGTGTGGTCAAAGAAGTAGATGAGATCTTAGCTGCCTTCCAGCCATGTGCAGCCGTCGCGTTTATGTGCCCGACCCTCCCCCCTGTTCACTCCTACCAACATAATTAATTAAAGTCTCTGCTGGCTGCAAGACCATGGATTCAAGGTTGCCGTTTGCCAATATGATTTGGGATAAGAGGCGGTCTGGGATTTGATCCGGACCGTGCGTGCCACACCTGTGTAACATTACCACTATACTACCAGGGGAAAAATTGTTACTTACTTGGAACTTATACTTATTGTATTCCCCCAGTTTTCAGTTGCACTTAGTGTGTAGAACATGTTTCAGATCAGTTGGAGTACACCAACTATTGTGTCCGTTAGAGTGAATCTTGGAGAGACTGGCGGAACAAGTCAGAAATCGACTGCCCAAAATGACCGACCACTGCCTCCACCTCCCAGTTTCGATAAGTCTCCATCCTATTCAAGTGATCCGCACCGTTCTGGAGCAAGTATATAACAAACTTAAAAAATTAATACTGTAGCATTAGTTGTGAACTATACGTTGACTAAGCTCGGCTAGTAGTAGTAGTAGTTCCAAGCGTAAACTCCCATTAGAGTGTGTTTATTGCAGGAACGGGTAATGTGGGGGGACTGCAATTCACTCTTCGCAAAATCCTGATCTACCGACTCCCATCTATTGTTCAAAATTAGTTTCCATTATATGGACTCCCAAAATCGATGTATTTTATACCTTGATATCCAGCATACCCGATACAACCGAGCTTCCAGATAACACTTATCAATTCCTAAACCCTAGCGAAAATCATAAATCCTAGCGAAATAAACGCTCATCACTGCAGCCGTGTATGAATAGTCTAAATGTGTATTGTCGTTTTCAGCTACCCTTATGAATGATGGAGTTCATGTTGTACCTTATGATGCACCTCATCCAATAGTCTCCCAGGACTTGCCACAAGGTACAATACACCAACTAATGTCTTTCCTGTGCCAAGAAATAAATTAAAGAACTAATTTAATAAGAATTTAAGAAAATTAAATAAATAAAAATAAATAGTAAAGATTTTGTAATTGTTGGTTTCAGGTCCCATTATAAGTGGGTATCCGCCCAGCCCACCTCTTACAATGGATTCGCAGGACAGGCCTTCAGGTATGATACTCAAATTTCCATTTCAAAGGTTTGTGTTTGACTCATGTTAGCGTTTTGAACTTGCACTTTACTCAATGCTAACATTAAATTAAAGTTAAGTTTCAAAGCTAACCGACAACTAACAAACTGACTAACTAAATAGCTAACACTATTTTAAATGAGATTCTATTAGAAAAATACTGAAGAATCCTCAAGAGCCGAGCCTTTATAATCTGCTCGGTAACTCGAAGGTAAGGTTAAAAGGGAATTTGGAAAGAGAAAAATGAGTTAAGTCTCACTAAAAATACCAGAATCCAGGAAAATGATCCCATTAATCGCCAACAACGTGTGTTCCTGCTGGAAAATTAATGAAAGCTAACTTTTTGATTAGTGTGGTGCGATCACAAAAATGTGACGTTGACTTGGTCGGTCCTAATCCCTCAGACGTTGACCTTAAACAATTGAAAGGGTCAAACTTTGAACGTTGTAGGGCTGGATTAGGATATACACCTATAGTACCAGTTCCTACAGATGTATTAGTTTTAATCAAAAGTTTGGAAGCGGCAACCGATTTCGGTACCAACCTGATACCAATTGATACCTGTAAGAGATTATACTAATAAGTAGTGATGTTTCAGTCACCAAAACTTAAAAGTAAACTGATATATTTTCGGGAAGAGGCCTTGAACGGGAATTAAGGTTACCGACTGAGACACACCCGAAACTCGGACTGAATTCTAAACTTGGAAATTTGAAGGAACTAAGGTGTTATTTCGTCAATATTCTGCTATAGAAAGGCGAAATATTATTAATTTTTGCTTTGCAATAACGTTTAAGGTTAAAAATTGCACTTGTTCTATTAAGGGGGGGGATCACTTTTTCACCGATTTTTCGACCATCTCCAATTTTGCTCATTTTCACATATTTTGTAGTCCCCATGGGTCCTCAAAACAAGACAAGTGCGTTTTGCGTAATATTGCTTCTGTCGTTCTGTACAGCCCTTCAAAGGTGATCTTGACATGTGTTAAACATAGGAAAATGGAAAAGTTAGGTTAAAAAGTTTGTGGCAGAAAAATTTTTCGCTGTATGAAAGATACAGCGCTGAAACTTTCCACATATGTCAAGGACATATTGTAGAGTGCAGCTATCTAGTTTGGTGCAATTCTGTTGAGTGGCGGATTTTTGGTGAATTTTTAAAGTCAGAATTTTGGAAAATCCAGCGTTTTTGGACTATGAAAAACAGGACCTACAGTACTCTTTTGCTTGTCCTGAACGATTGGCGAAAGCTACAGAAATGACCAATAGATAGCTGCACTCTACACATAAAAATACGTCTTATGAAAGTATTCGCAAGTTTCTATCAACTATAGTAAGCTCAAAAAACTTGCCACAAAAACAGCAAATTTTGGTAAAAATGGCCATTTTTCATAATTTTCACATTCTTTTGATAATCTCTCACTCATTATGTGACAAAAAATCACCAAACTTGGCAGATTAATATATCCATGCCTGCCACATAATGTGGCCAAAACAAATGCGTCAATATAGAACATGGCTGCTGTGGCGGCACCTTTGATCTTTACAGGTGGAAAATGCCAATTTTTAAATTTTTTCAAATATAGACAAATTGGGTATCAATCGATAGCTAATGGAACGAGGAGCAACTTTTCTCATAGAACTATGGGTCCAAAATGCTGTCTGTGCAAGATAAAACTAGTTAAAGTTATACTGGACAGTCCTCCAAAGTTAGGTCAGTGCAGCACTCAAGCTTGCATTGTGAACGCCTGGATGGCTAGCCTTGAGCCACGTCTGGCGTAAAATATTACCCTAGTAAGGGCTTTAATTTGGTGTATCGGTCAATCCTATTGTCGATCTCGTTCGGTCTCCACCTGACCTTGCAGGGCTCATCGCCAGAATTTTCAAGTTTTACAGCTTTGAACCTGGATAACTCTGTCACAGTTTGATTTCGAACACTAATATTTGGTCTTGTTTTTAAGAACATATGGGGGCATATTATGTGTGAAAATGAGCGAAATCCGTGACTATCGATTTTTGACCAAAGTGACCCCCCCCCCTTAAACTGAAACTCCGACTGAAAAACTTCAAGTTGCCGACTGAAACAAATTTGCGTACACAAAACGAAAAAAATCAGATAGCAAAATTTCTATTACCAGCGGGTGTGAACACTGATCGCTGGTCATAATTAATAATATATAATACAGCAGTAATGTAATGTGTGTCAAAACACCTAGTGTAAAGATTGTTGATTTCAGCTACTCTTACGAATGATCCGATACCTATGAATGGCGCACCTCATCCAGCAGCCTTTGACGCTTGGCCTCCAGGTACAAAATCTTAACTAATTTTCCAAGGTTCATATTTCGAAACTTGCTCGTCTCTTAACACTATCGAAGTTTCTATTGCAGAAATTAGGATGCAAGACCCAAGCCAGAAAATGTTGGACGAAATCTAGACGGTGTGATTAAAAACGATTTCTATAAAGTGGAGAAATGCATTGAGTCTCACTAAAGTCTGACCAAAAAATCTTGGAACCGAACTGTGAGCGCTTGTCCTGAGTTAACCTTTGAAGTTAGCCTATATAAAGTATATATTTTTATAAATCTCGGGAGGAGGAGAATCCGGTAACACCATCATATCCCGTTTATATCCTGTTACCGGATGCCAAATCGATAAAAACGCTTCAGATTCGGAAAGAGAATGCTAATTAATTCATACTCTAGCATATTGGTCCTTGGCCCAAGACACTTCTGAAAAGCCGGTCACATAAGGTCCATGTCCGGTAACCGGATGTCTAGGTCAAAAACCTGTACAGCGAGATGAGTAGGCAGTACAGTTTCGCTGATTAAATTTTTGGATTCAGCGGGTCGAAATTAGTCTATATAGGAAGTTTTGTCCAATTTGGACCAAAATTGCGTGATTTAGGGTCGTATCCGGCGCGAAAAAAAAACCGGAAAAATAGGTTTTTCCGGTCTGGTGCTCAAAATCGCCGATAAAAATGTTAGTTTTTGGCACAATGAATATTTGGGAGTCTACTTTCATTTTACCGGTGTTAACGTAATCGAATATCCTGTCGATTTCCGGTTCTGAGCTTTGAAATTTGAGATTTCATGGGCTATTATATCAGTATCCGGTGTGTCCGGGAGTAAAATTGTTTCATTGAAATGATATTTCGTCTATCTCTAACAAACATCAACCTCAAATTACTTCATATCTGCAGTAATTTTTGAATGATAGCATTTTAAATGTGGGCTGATTTTGCTTGTTTTGTCTAATTGTTAAACCGGGCATGAGATTTGATCCCATACGCTTAGCTTTGTCGCATGCCACATAAGGTATTGTTGAACCATTTTTAAAACTCCATCTTTCAAAAGTTACAGCAGATATGAAGTAAATTGAGGTTGTGGCTTGTTAGGGATAAACCTAATAAAATTTCAATGAAATAATTTGACCCCCGGACCAACCGGATACTGAGATAATAGCGCATGGAATCTCAAATTTCAAAGCTCGGAACCGGAAATCGACCGGATATTCGATTACTTTAACACCGGTAAAATGAAAGTAGACTCCCAGATATTCATTGTGCCAAAAACTAACATTTTTTATTCCGTTTCCGAGCGCCAGACCGGAAAAACCGATTTTTATGGTTTTTTTCTCACCGGATACGACCATAAATCACGCAATTTTGGTCCAAAGTGGACAAAATTTCGTATATAGAGTAATTCGACCCGCTGAATCCAAAATTTAATCAGCGAAACTGTACGACCTACCCACCTTGCTGTACAGGTTTTGTGACCTGGACATCCGGTTACCGGACATGGACCGGATATGACCCGATTTTCGGGGATGTCTTGGGCCAAGGACCAATATGCTAGAGTATGAATTAATTAGCATTCTCTTTCCGAATCTGAAGCGTTTTTATCGATTTGGCACCCGGTAACCGGATATAGACCGGATATGATGGTTTTACCGCATTCTCCTCCTCCTGAGGTTTCTAAAAATATATACTTTATATAGACTAACTTCAAAGGTTAACTTAGGACAAGCGCTCACAGTTCGGTTCCAAGAATTTTTGGTCAGACTTTAGTATCTTTGAAACAACACGTACTTACACCCTTTTGGAAAAATATGGTACAATTACAAAACAGCTAGTGTCGATGAAAACTTTTCGATCTAGTGACACATGTTAGTTTCGTTCGTTTGTTTATTGTCTTAAAAGTTTCGGTTAGAAACGAAAGAGGTTTACTCCCATCCGACTGTCTATGAACTGGAGCGAAAGCGTCCTCTAAAATGTCACTTTATCTACGCTTCAGCGGTCGGAATTTTTGGGTCGACAGTGCGCTAGTGGCACAGCTCAGTCTCGTTCGTTCTTTCACTTGACAAATTGAGGGGGTGGAAATGGAAATTTGAACATTGTAAGGCGAGATTAGAGCATACATACCTGTCAGGCGAACTCCTAGAAATGTAGGAGTTCAATCCAAATTTTACATTCAACAATTTTCTAAAAAGTTTGACAGTACTATACTCTAGGAATTGCTCAAGCCATACTGTGTTGTACGTGATTACTTCATGTTTCAGGATACGAGGGAAGCGACAAAATGATCGCTCTGGAGTCGTCGCTTATTCCGGAAGAAGTTTACAAACATTTTCCACCCGGTGCTATTTGGAAGCGATAATGACAATTGATTTATGATTTCCGATTAAAATTGTCGATTATTTGCCTTTTACCCGTTAGATTCACTTGCTGTTGAAAGCTGTCAGATTTGTTTGGCTTCTTTGATTTTATGACAACGTGCGGAGGGTGTATTTATACACTAAAACTAGAATATAATTTGATTTTGTAAACCCACAAATCCACAAAATTCCGTTTCAAAATCGTCCCTACAGATTCACAACCACAGGGGGTCGGGACAATGGTATCGCGTTGAGCAGCGGCAGTGGCGACCATTCGCTACTTGCTGCTGGATCTGGCTCAAGAGGAAGCTGTCTTTGCGTCGGCGACATTGGCAGTGACAGATGTGATCTATTACTGAGTTACCAGCTGTCGGGAGATCTCGTTAGATTCAGCTCGAGTGGCTGCGATCTCTTGAGACAGCTGGCGAAACACTTGCTGAAACTAAAAACTCTAACTACTCAGAGTTCTTCAACTATGCTACAGAAACTCACCATATTTGCTACTGTATAGTTATATTTGGGCAAACGAACTAATTTTAACACGTTCCTTACCACACTTTTTACCCCAGTTACCGTAGATTTGGAATTAGCCTTCCACTCTCAATACTTGGCCAATTTTCACTCCAAGTATACACATCTGCTCCACTCTACGAATTCTGTCTGGTAAGCACAAAATACCTTGAACGTAAATTTACGTCCATAAACTTTTTTCATGATATGTTCTAAAAATATGTTAAACAACGTAATTTTACGTTTACTACTGGCTATTCTATTGGACGTACTATTACGTCTTATTTTGGGTTTCTGCTACTATTTCATTTGCTTGGGGACGTAAATTTACGTCCTCTTGTAACCTTAATTCTACAAAAAGGACGTAAAAATACGTCTGGTAAAACAAACTGTAAAAGGATAAAGGTTTACTGACTAAGAAAAGTCATGGATTTATTGAAAAAAGTTCAAATTTACAAAACAAAATGTTTTCTGGCAGTTTACAATGAAAATTCATCAAGCTGGCTGCCTCTGCTAGAGCACACAGCATATTTTTTCTGTGGCACTTTCTTTTTACCTAAAGCAAAGTTTGGCTTGTCTATCAGGACCCCCACCGAAGAAATTATCCTTAAAATGAAGGTTACTGAAGATGGCCAAAAGTCGAATAAGCCGAGAATCTACCACGTCTCAAAGGTAAGTTCTTATACATAGTCAGTTTGGACAGTTCATTCGAGAGTCAGCATACCTTAGAAAAATTACGAGACCCATGTGAAGACAGAGCAACGCCAGTAAACGTTTTGAATTCGTTCATATCTAGATTCTAGATCATGCCATATTGGCCTAGGCGATCAGTAAACCACCACAAAACTATCAAAACTTTTATATTCCCCTCCCATCCCCCCTTCCATAATTTGTCTTCCCTCGGTCCACTTGTCTGGAAATAAAAATTCTGTAAATAAGGTTCTTTTGGAGTCTTGCAGACGGCAAGAATGTGGTGGAAAATACTGAAATTGGGGAGGAATTGGACTTATGGATGTTTTGGCATTGCACATACATACTTGCACATGTACCGGAGGGGACCGGTGTTTTCAAACTTTTATAGTCATTTTCCGAATTTTTGTGTCGTCGGAAGTATTCTATTAATTCTGAAACAGCTATAAAAACCATTAGTTTTTGGACGTATTTTTACGTCCACAGATAACATTGTTGTATTCAAAAAGACGTAAAAATACGTCCCTGGTAAGGAACGTGTTAAGCAGTGGTACAAACCACAAAAAATATTACTTTCAGTTCAAAAGACGAAATCGCAACTCCCACTTTCTTCGTGAAACCCAAAATCTTCTTTATAGTGTTCCTTCTTATTTACAGCCAAGGCAATGTGAACCGATTGTCCCGACTGGCAGTGTCGATTAGCCTGTTGTTGATGTAGGCGATTAAGCGGCTGCTGGTCACCAGAACCCAAATCATCTGAGACCACATTCACTGGGAGGGACCTTAGGTAGAACAAAACATCTTGAGGTAAGGCGACACTTTAGCACCTCCTTGACACTTTCTGATAAGGCCGTGCCGTGCAAAGGTACCAGTGGATATTGCAGCTTGGGCCGAGAACAGGTAGCAGACTAGACTGGGGACATGCAAAAAAACTTGAAAGTTCCCTCCACCAACCAACGTGACAACCTTCGCAGCGCCTTCACCAAAACCCTTTGTGCACCTTCCACCGCCAAGATGAATCATTTATTTTTTTAATCCCGAGTAAATCACGCCTTGTTAGTACTATATTTTTTTTTTATTACATGACGTGATTTACCCCGTGGCCACTTAACTAATGTTGCGTCCACATACATCTGCCACAACGATGCTGAGGCGTGCCAGCGGCTACGCCGTGGCAGGGTTAGTAGACAATTGTATATAAATTCATACAAACACATGAGGGTATATTTACACACAGCGACGCAAGGTTGTGTATGTGTTTGTATGCTATTGCATATTGAAACAAAATACGACTGAGAAAAACAAATATGAGGTAATTTAGTTTATGAAAGCACATACATTGCGTGAAACGAAAACAAGATATGGCATGCAAGACTACTGTCCTTTTAATGCGCGCCCCGCATAACCTTCTGCAGCTGAGATTTCTGGCCTTAAACTAAAATGTCCCCGACCGTTGGCTCTTCCTGCCGAGGAGCCGATGAGGTCCTCCCTGAGTCGACTAACCACTCAGCGGATTTTTGAACACTCCCACCAAAAACAGTAAAGGCAGACTCCGAATCACTTTGCTGCTTTTTACATGAACTGTTATTTCCCAATTCCTGGCGTAGATATCATCCTGACTGAATTGGATCTTCAGGAAGTGACCCTGCTGGTTTCAGTGGAGTTGACATCGCTTCTGTCGGTGGTTGTTCGGAAGTCCAGGTCTGGAAATCATCCATGGAAATCCATCCCGCCGTAATTTGATGGTGGTTACCACTAGAAAGGGCAGAGGCTGCCGACACACAATGGCAGGAGCATGGGAAAGAACTAGTTCCATGCCAAAAAGCAGCAAAGTGATTCGGAGTCTGCGCTACTGATTGGGAGTGTTCAAAAATCCAAGCAGTACGCTCGGAAGCGGCGAGGAAATTGCTCTGAAATATGTTAGTTAGGCCAGAAATCTCAGCCTTTAAAGGCACGCAAAAAAGGACAGTAGTCCGCGCGTGCCGTATTTTGTTTTCGTTTCACTACGAGCTGTACATGTTAGCATAGAGCAAAATTACACTCGCTGTTGTTTCAGTCATATTTTGGTTTTAATATGCAATAGCTTTGAGCTGCAAAAAAATTAAACATTGTAAGCACCACCATGTGTTTGAACATGTACAGTTGTCTACTAACCCTGCCACGGCGTAGCCGCTGACATCGTTGTGACGTGGACACAACATTGAGACCGACACGGGGTAAATCACGTCGTAAAAACATAGTACTAACAGGCATGTTTACTCGAGACCAAAAAAATAAATGATCTTGGCGGTGGGGAAGAGACCTCCCCAAAGGAACGACGAAGGCCGTTGTCGGTGGTGTGGAGAACTCAGGGTTTTGCATGTCCTGGTCCTACTCGGCTTCAAGCTGCAACTAGCGGCACCAACCTCGAGAAGCAGAGGTGCAAAGTGTCGCCCCACCTCAAGATGACGTTACCCCTCCCGTGAATGTGGTCTCGAATGATTTGGGTTCTGTGACCAACATTGCAATCGCCTACGTCAACAACGAATCGACACTGCGGCGGGAATACAATCGATTCACATTGCCTTGGCTGTAAATGAGGCACTATAAAGATTTTGGGTTTTTCTGAAAGTGGAAGTTACGATTTCGTCTTTTGAACTGGTAATATTTTTGTGGTTTAGTACCACTGCTTGTACGTTCCTTACCAGGACGTATTTACGTCTTTTGGAACCTACCCAATGTTATCTGTGAACGTAAAAATGCGTCAAAACTATTAGTTTTTTCTTGAAATTAATAAATTCCGACGACAAATTCGGAAAATGACATAAAAATTTGGCACCACTAAAATTGTACTGAAATTGTAGTACTTGTGCCAAGTCAATTCTCACGGCCGTATTTTCGCACATTGGAATATCAAGACTCAAAAATTTATTTGGGAATTTTTATTTCCAGGCAAAATTGGACGAGGAAGAAGACAAATTATGGAGGATGAAGGGAGAGAATATAGAAGTTTGATATGATTTTGAAATTGATTTTACTGATCGCCTAGGCCAATATGGCATGATCTAGAATCTAGATATGAACGAATTCAAAACGTTTACTGTGTCTTTACATGGGTCATAAAATATTTTCTAGATATGCTGACGTGGACTGTCCAAACTGACTATGTGTAAGAACTTGCAGACGTGGCGGGAAATTTCATTTTAAGGATAATTTCTTCGATATCTGATAGACAAGCCAAACTTTGCTTGGGCAAGAAATTTTTGCCGAAAAATATGCTGTGATGAGCAGCCAACGATGAATTTTCATTGTAAACTTTTGCCGAAGCTACGATTTTGTTTTGTAAATTTGAATTTTTTTTTTCAATAAATCCATGACTTTTTAGTCAGTAAACCTTCTTTACAGTTTGTTTTTACGAGACGTGACTTTTGCGTCACTAATAAATTCAAGGTTGCAAGAGGACGTAAATTGTCTAAAACAAAATGAAAATAGTAGCAGAAGCAAATAAGACGTAATAGCGTCTAATAGAATGGCCAGTAATAAGCGTAAAATTACGTTGTTCTAACATATTTTTAGAACATATCGTGAAAAAACATGGACATAGGAATACGTTCCAGATGACACATTGTACCAGGCAGGAGCTAAACAAGTATGGTGAAAGGAGAATGACAAGCTGAGTGAAGCTAATTCAAATCACCGTAACTGGCGGGCATAAAGTAAGCATTTGAAAGGAACGTGTTCGTTTCTGTACGGCCAGCATTATATGACAGAGTTTCTGCCAACATGGACGAAGAGAACTCTGAAATGAATTAGAAGTTTTGTCAGCAAGCAACATAGAAACATTAGGGAAAGATCACCCTTTTCCGAATGCAACAGAAGATCTTGAACAGCAATTGTATAATGCATGATCTACATCTAGCAATGTCATAGAACTTGCAAAGACCTTCCTCTTTGACAGATCAGCAACAGAAAGCGAAGATGGTACCACTTTATGCAACACTGTCCCGACATAGACTCATAACAGAAGGACTTTGAAACAGGCACCGAATGGATTTGTGGGTTGCAAATCAAATTATATTCTAGTTTTGGTATCGCACTTTTTTTGACCATAAAATCAAAACAGCTGGAAATCTGACGCTTTCAACAATTCTAAGCAGAACAGACAGATATCAAAATCTGACGTTTTGGAAATCGGAAATCACAAATCAGTATTATCGCCAAATAGCAAGCTGTTGTAAACTCTTCCCGGAAATAAGCATTTGGAAACGATCACATTGTCGGAAACATGGTAATCACGTACAACACAGTATGAAAAACGGAAACACGATTTACGGTAAGTACTGTCAGGCTTTTTTTAGAAATTGTTGAATGTAAAATTTAGTTGAGAACTCACAGACTCACAGGAGTTCGCCTGACGGGTATGTAATATCTCGCCTTACAATGTTCAAAAAATTTCCATTTCCACCCCTCAATTGTCAATTGAAGAGGCGAACGAGACGGAGCTTGACAAGCGTTGCCCGACCGCGGCGGCCAGATGGGGACGCTTTCGCTCCGGTTCATAGACAGTCGGATGGGGTAGGCCCTCTTTCGTTTCTAACCGAAACTTTTTAAGACTATAGACAGGCGAACGAAACTTTAACATGTGTCTAGATCGAGTTTCATCGACGCAGCTGTTTTATAATTGTACCATGAAGAATGTGAAATTGCATTGATTTCAAAAGTACTAAAGTCACATTAAAATTCTTGGACTTCGAACTTGTGAGCATCTGATACAAGTTAACCTTTGAGAGATTGGTATATAAGTATATTTTTAGAAATTTTCGGGAAGGAAATGCGGTAAGAGCTCATCTGATCTTATATCCGTTTTCGGGTGCCAAATCGATAAAAGTACTTCCAATTCCAGAAGAAAGGAATGCCCAAATTGAAATTTCATGCTCAACATGGTCCTTGGCCAAAGTTCCGGTCAGAAATCGATCCTCCGGGTCCATGTCCGGCAACTTTCAGATTCTAGGTCCATAATTTCTTGGCGGGAATTGATGGGTCGGCAAATTTCGCTGATTAAATTTTGGATTCGGCAGATGTTCCACTCTATATAGGAAATTTTGTCCCTTTTGGACAAAATTTGCGTGATTTATGATTAGGCATCCGGTTGGGAAAAAAACCATAAAAATTGGGCGGGAAAACCCGTCGCTCGGAAACAGAATATGTTGGATTTTAAACGTGAATATCTGGAAGTCTACTTTCATTTACCGGTGTTAAAGTAATCGAATATCCAGTCATTCCGGTTCCAGCTTTGAAATTTGGGATTCCGTAAAAACTGTATCTCGAGTATCAGTTGGGAATCCGTGATCCGAAATTCTTTCATTGAAATTTTGTGGGATTTATCCCTAACAAGCCACAACCTCAATTTTCTATATCTACTGTAACACAGATGGAGTTTTAAAAATGGTGTACCCCACATGTGGCATGCGACAAGCTAAATATGGGTTAAATCTCATGCCCACTGGTTTAACAATTAGACAAAACAAGCAAAATCGGCCCGCATTTTTAAAATGCTATCATTCAAAAATTGCCGAGATATGAAGTAATTTGAGGTTGATGTTTGGAAATATCATTTCAATGGTACACTCCCGAACACACCGGATACTGTTCTCTTAATATATCAAATTTCAAAGCTCAAATCGACGGGATATTCGATACGGTAAAATGGTAGACTTGTATTCATTGTATAAAAACTAACATTTTTATCGGTTTTGAGCACCGAATTTGGAAAAACCTATTTTTCCGATTTTTTTTTCGCGCCCGTGCGACAAATCGCGGTTTTGGTCAAATTGAGACCTTTCTATGGGTGAATTTCGACCCTCTGAATCCAAAATTTAATCAGCGAAACTGTACTGCCTGCATCTCGCTGTACGGAACATTTTCTAGACATCCGATTTTGGGACATGAACCGCTGTGACCATTTTCGGAAATTGTTGGGCGGGAAGTTTTCAATATGCTGGAAACCTTGAACCAATTAGCATTCTCTTTTCGAATCTGGCGTTTTTATCGATTTGGCATCGGCGGGATATAAACGGGATATGATGGTGTTACCAGTTCTCCTAAAGTGCACTTTTATGGGCCCCGGCTTCAAAGGGGCCAACTCGGAACAAGCATCTCCTGGTCGGTTCCAAGATTTTTTGGTCGGACACGAGGTGAGACTCAATGCATTTTTCTCCACTTTATAGAGAAGGCGTTTTGCCGTCTAGGCCCTAGATCAACATTTTCTGGCAGTGCAAAAATCTAATTTCTGCAACAAAACTTCGATAATTGTTGGAAGACGAGCAAATTTCGAAATATGAACCTTGGAAAATTAGTTAAAGATTTGTACCTGGAGACCAAGCATCAAAAACTGCTGGATGAAAATTGTTATCAGTCGTTCGTAAGAAAATCAACAATCTTGCCAAGTGTTTTGACACACATGCATTACTGCTGTATTATATATTATTGGCTATGACCGGCGGTCAGTGTTCCACCGCTGGTAATAGAAATTTTTGCTATCTGATTTTCAGAACATCTAATACCTGTAACTTGAGATTTTGTCGGAAGTTTCTTGGAAATTTTCACTTTGGTCAAAAATCGACTGGTCACGGATTTCGCTCATTTTCGCATAATATTAAGCACACCATGTTCAGCAAAAAACCTGGGCAAATATTAATTGTTCGAAATCAAACAACGAACGGGGTCTCCGAGTTTAAAACTGTAAAACGAAAATTGAAGCTTGCAAGTCGGGTGACGAAAATCGACAACCAGAACCCGACCCTGGTACGCAAATTAAAGCCTACTTACTAGGGTAATATTTTACGCCAGACATTGAGCTCAAAATTTAGCCATCAGGCGTTCCTGTGCAAGCTTGAAATTGCTGCACCGAGTTGTCGGTATAACTTGGCTGTACGCTACGCAGACATTTTTGGATTATAGTTCTATGAGAAAAGTAACTCCTCCATAGCTATCGATTGATACCCAATTTATATATTTGAAAAATTTAAAAATTGGCATTTTCCACCTGTAAAAAAAAGATCCAAGTACTGCCACGTACTGTGATGACGCATTTGTTTTGGCCGATTATGGCAGGCATGGATATTAATCTGCCAAGTTTTGGTGATTTTTTGTCACATATGGTGAGAGATTATCAAAAGAATGTGAAAATTATGAAAAATGGCCATTTTTGCCAAAATTTGCTGTTTTTGTGGCAAGTTTTTGAGCTTACTATAGTTGATAGAAACTGCGAATACTTTCATAAGACGTATTTTATGTGTAGAGTGCAATATCTATTGGTCATTTCTGTAGCTCGCCAATCGTTCAGGACAAGCAAAAGAGTACGTAGGTCCTGTTTTCATAGTCAAAAACGCTAGTTTTCCAAAATTCTGACTTTAAAAAATTCACCAAAAAATCCATCTCCCTTCAACAGAATTTGGGCACCAACACGCTCCTACAATATGTCCTTGACATATGTGGAAATTCAGCCTTGTATACTCATACAGCGAAAAATTTTTTCTGCCACAAACTTTTTAACCTAACTTTTCCATTTTCCTATGTTTAACACATGTCAAGATGAGCTGTACAGAACGACAGAAACAGTATTGCAAAACACTGTTTTGAGGATTATGGGTTTGCAAAATATGTGAAATGACAAAATTGGATGGTCGGAAAAATGATCCCCTTAATAAAAGTTTCAAATTGCAATTACAACCTTAAACGTGTGCAAAAACAAAAATTAATAATATTTCTATAGCGGGAATATTGACGAAATAACACGCTTAGTTTTCAAATTTCCAAGTTTAGAATTCGATTTGAGGTTTCGAAGATTGTCTCAGTCGGTGTACCAATTCCCGTTCAAGGCCTCTTCCATGAAAATATGAGTTTACTTTTAGATTTTGGTGACAACATCACTACTTATTAGTACCCAATCTCTTACAGGTATCAATTGGTAATCGGAACGGTACCGAAATCGATTTTTAAAACTTCAAACTTTTGATTAAAAACTAGAAGCCAAAATACTGTAGGAACTGGTAGGTGTAATCTAATCCAGCCCTGCAACGTTGAATTTGACGCTCCAATTGTTTAAAGTTCTGACGTCTGAGGAGACGACCGAGTCAACGTCTTTTTGTGATCGCACCACACTAATCAAAAATTAATTTTCCAGCGAAAACATTGGCGATTAATGGGATCATTTTCCTGGATTTCTGTATTTTGGTGAGCTTCTTTTCCTCTTTTTCAAATTGCACAACTGCCGCATTCGAGTTACCGAGCTTGGAGCCTTCCGGTATTTTTCTAATAGATCTCATTTAAAATGAGTGGTAACTATTACAGTTAAATTAATTTAATTAGTTAATCGGTGCTTTGAGCTTAACAATTTAATGTTAACATTGAGATAAAGGAGTCTAGTAAAACACTGTAACATGGTCAAACACAAACCTTTGAAATGGAAATTTGGTATCTACAATTTACCACTGCGGAAATCGGTAGGACCTGAAACCAGCTAATTACAAAATCTTTACTATTTATTTTTATTTATTTAATTCTTTCTTAGATTCTTTATTAAAGTTTGGCTTTGGAAAGACATTAGTTGTGTATTGTACTGTATGTCGAGTCCTGAGACAGTAGTTGAGTCTCATAAGGTACAACATGAACTCCATCATTCATAAGAGTAGCTGAAAACGACACTACGCATTTAGACTATTCATACGCATCCGGTGATGAGCGTTTATTTCGCTAGGATTGCCGGAACCATCAGGGTTTAGGAAATTGATAAATGTTATCTGGAACATTCCGGTGAGACGTGCTGGATATCAAGGTATAAAATACATCGATTTTGGGAGTCCACATACTGTGGAGCCAATTTTGAACAATAGACGGGAGTCGGTAGATCAGGATTTTGCGAAAAGTGAATTGCAGTCCCCCCATACCGTTCCTGCAATAGACACTACGGGAGTTTACGCTAGACTACTATACTACTAGCCGAGCTTGACCAACGTACTTGGTTCCCGCAACTGAGTTTGTTATATACTTTGCTCCAGAGGCGAGCCTTCGTCCTTTAATGGAGCAACTCGAAAGCTGGGAGGTGGGGCGAGTGGTCGGTCATTTTGGGCGGTTCCGATTTCTGACTGTTCCGCCAGTCTCTCCAAGATTCGCTCCCAACGAGTTTTGATAATTGGTGTACTCTTGATCTGAAACATGTTCTACACGCGGAAATGCGAGCTGAAAACTGAAGTACAATGGGAAATGCCGGTGAGAAATATG